>VZTD01001202.1:714480-892054 GCA_013397725.1 Rhagologus leucostigma | reverse complement strand
GGTCCGTGTGTCCGTCCCCGCAGCGAGGAGGCGAAGAGCACGACCTGGCTGCACCCGCTCACCGGCGAGGCCGTGATCACCGGGCACCGCCGCAGCGCAGGTAGGACCCTGCCCGGAGCCCTGCCCGGAGCCCCCGGCCCTGCCCCGGCTCGGCCGCCCCTGCCCCGGGCGGGCTCAGCCCGGGGGCCCCGCGGAGCCGCCGCAGCCCCCCGGGACAACTCCTGATCCCGCTTTCCCCGCACTTCGCTCAGTTGTTCCCCCCGGGGTGAGCAGCGCTGCAGTCGCCGTGCAGTCCAGCATGTCCAGCCTGCTTGCCAGTTTCTTAAGGCGCCTTCTTCCCCTGCCCCTGAGTTGTGCCTGTGTAATGTATCTGTCTCTGCTTTCCCTCCGTTGCCTTGTATCACCCCTGCGAGAATGTATAGTTACCATTAGAGACCGCCTCGTTCCTGTCGTGCTCCTTGCTGGCTACCCCGGTTATCCACCTGCACAGCATCCTTCCTCAGTTTAGCATTAAACCACTCATCGTATTTCTGTTTCCAGCAGTACCTAGATTTAACCACGATAGGTGTACTAGAAATGTAGAGGCTGATTTCGCTAGTCACCTAGAAACCCTTTTTCTCCCTGCGCTTCCATCTAGGCTGAGAGTCTGTGTGGTTTCTAAGTGACTGAGAGAAGTGGAATAGGTAGGAGGAAAAGGGACTTGAAACATTAGAAATAACTTGGAGAGAGGAGAGTGGAATCAGTCTTTGCTTCTGCTGTTTGTTCCACTCTGGAGAAGTAGCAGCAGGAGGTGCTCGAGGAGGAGGATTTACAGCAGACATTGTGGAGACCTGGAGCCAAACTCTTGACTGCTGGAATTGCACACAGGCTGCATATGCCACTGGGAGGTGGTGGAGTGTAGTAATACGTGCAGTTGTTTTTATGTATGTAATCACTTGGATAATCACAGGGAAATCTGCAAGTGAATTGGTCTGTATCAGATTATTTGCTTTTTGTGTTTGGTTAATACTTATGCATTAAGGAATCAGAAACAGCCTTTTAGAAAACTGTGGGCAGCCTTTCTTTTCTTTTGGTTTTTTTTGTTGGTTTCTTTTTTTTTTTTTGAGTTGAGAATAGTTTAAAAAACACAGGTTTCTGGCTATTAGAACTCTGCAGTTTGATTTGCAATGAAGATTCTGTTGTTTGCAAGAAGTCATTTAATGCTGGGAAATAGAACTACAGATTGCTGTCAGGCTCCTCTTGCTCCTGCTTTCAGTGCTCAGATTGAGAAAGTGGCCTTCCTCTACAGCAATATGCATGGGGGTAGATGTGTGTGAAGTGCTTTGCTTGTTCAACATCGGCATTAGCTGAGTATTAATTCCTTTTTTAAACTATTCACACTGTCTCTGTTGACTGATGATTTCCCAGTAATTTTCCAAGTGTCTCATTTGTTTCTGCCGTTAAGTGCCTTCTAAAGGAAATGCAGTTTGCTTTTGAGTGTCAGGAGTATTGTGTGTAACAGAGCAATCATCAGATAAATTAAACTTGTTTCTGCACACGAGACTGAGGCAGGACCTTGGATACATGGACCATAATTTATCGATCAGATACCAAAGTGTCTAAAAACCAAATCTGTTCCAGCAGTTTTGCTCATTCATGTGTATGTTAATGAATCTCTCCATACATAGATATAATCAAACAGATTAATTCTGGGGTTTATCTCTTCTTTTGCTCTGACCATTGTTTTGGAACCTAGACAAAATACGTTCAGAACGTCTTCTCTTTAGAAACAATTTTGAGTGAATAGCACTTCTTTTGCAGATGTATATTATTGTAAAGCTCTCTGTTAAATAATTCTCTGAGGCATGTTCTAGATGGTGAGGAAAGCTTTGTCCTCCATTATGAATTGAAGTGCTTTTTATTCTTTGAGCTATTCAGCACTGGAAGGGTACTTTTTGCAAAGTCCTCATAGCAGCCATAAATACTACTGCTGGAGAGACTTCCTGTTTGCTGTACTTTGCCCCCTGCCGTTGTTGAAAGACACTTTGATTTTTGTTCTGGAGAAGACGGGAGTGAAGAAAAAAGCAGCCAGAGCAAATAAGTAATGAAGGGGATAAAAACCACCACATAACCCAGACTAATTTTTTCTTCTTTAGGAAATGCATTCTTGCTTTTATAATTCAATGAGAGAGTGCTATGTATCAATCACTATTTTTATTGACAGGGGCAAACTTTTAAGGGTAGTGATGCATCTAGAGGTGCAGGGAGGTGCCCAACATCTCCAGAGCTTCCACTGCACCAGGAAACTGTTACTTGAGAAATATTGACCATTAGTGGTACGGGGGTTTTTATATCTGGACTCTTGGCTCTTAAGAGTGGTCATAGAAAGGAAGAGATGTACCCACATCCTCCACTAGATTTACATGGAAAATTATTTTCATGTAAAATGCAATGGAGTTGTAAACACTGCAGGAACACTTGTTAGTCACAACAGTGGTGGAATTATGCTAATACAATGCTAATGCTCTGTGGTGTAGTTGATAATCATGCCTGTTCAGAAGCTTGTGACTTGCATTTAACTCAGTTAGATGGATTCTTGTTTAGGTCTCTGCCTGCCAGGTAGTCTGATGCTGCTGAAGTTCAAGGCAGGGAGATCTGGCGATGACCCTGAGTTGCTGGTCAAAGGAAGGAATGTTAAACAAGGGCACACTTTAACCATCCTTGTTATTATTTGAGAATGAGAACCCCAAATCAGATTTTCAGGCGTGTAGCTTCTCTTTGGCTTACAAAATTCACAGTAAGACAGTCTTGTGAGTCAGTTCTAAAATACTTGTTCCTGGGACTAAAGGTTTCGACATGTGGAATCAGACACGATATTTTAACTACCTTAGTGTTAGGGAGTAGACCAGTATGGCTAGCATCATTTCAAAAGGTAATTGGAGTGTTTTGCTGCTTGTTTTCCAGACTTACCCACAGGTTGGGAGGAAGCGTATACTTTTGAAGGTGCAAGATATTATGTAAAGTAAGTTGAATGTTTGTCACAATACTATAATTTTCAATTAGTTCGTCTAAATGTCGCTGTAATTTTGAATGCATTCCGAACTTCACTTAAATGTTATGCTATAAATCCAAAAGGAGCATTTAAATTTGTCATAGGGTATGTAGTCCTTTGTTTACTGAGTTCTGCACAGCCAAAACAATTTCTTGACTTTTTGTGTTAATTAAAGCTGTTTGAGGATGCAGATTCAAATGCAATTTCTTCTGTGAATGTAACCACCTAGCAACAAATGTGCTTGCAAGCCGAGAATACCTTGAATTTGTCTGTTTGTTTGACATTTGTACGTATACCCTCTTGTGCCATAAGTGCTTTCACAAAGGCGAGATCTTACTTCATCACTGGGAGAAGAGTCTTGATTTCAGCCCTGTTCTCTAATTACATCATTTAAAGCCACACTGGAGGTTTAATTTGGGCATTTTCTTTGCAGACCTCCTGCTTCTGCTTCTAGCATTGATATTTATTATTTATTTTTTTGTTGTTGTTTAGGTTTTAGTATGTTTTGAGGAGCACATTCACTGTGGTAGACTTGCTGTGTGTATTGTCTTTTTGGATGAGAGACATGGAAAAAAAGCTCTTGTGTAGAAGTCCAGAGAGTGCACTGGTTGGATCTGTACAAACTTCTTACAAGCTTTTCCTCTCCAGACAGACCATCCTTAGCTGGAAAATTTTTAAGTGGCACCTATGTATATTTGTCTGATTAATATGCTGCTTTTTCTTCTATTTAACAATTCACAGGCTTTTCTCTATTCTACTCGCTGCACTGTGTGTTTGGTTTGCTGTCTTTAAATTCATAATGTCATCAGTGGGATAACTTTTATGAGTGAAGGTTACAAATAGAGTTTATACGCTGCAGATAGGTTTTTTTCTGTGTTGTAGTGTTGAGCAAAAGGTTTCTGCTCTGTGTAAGATGCATTGTAGGCAGTGTGAAGTGGACGTTATGTATGTGTTTCATGGTTTATTTTATATGAGTGTGTTTGATTTGGTCTTAAACAAAATTTAAAAGCATATACTGAAGCATAATGCTCCCAAAAATCTGACCAGAATAGGTGCTGCGCTGCCTAGGAGGGCAGACTACTTGTGAATAGGCAACATGTTTGTTTTCCTGTTCTGTTCTGCCTTCTTGCAATTTATGTGGCACAAGTTGTGTAGCAGTTGACCAGAAATACACCAGACTGAGGACAGAGATCCCTTAAGAATTTCACCTCTGCAGTTCTGTGTGGATTGTTACATGAAGACAAGTGAGAATTAAAGAAAGCTGTGTTTGCGTGTGTGTGCAATATAAAAAACCCAAAATTCTTCTAGACTTTGAGGTGGAACCTTTTCTTGTAGAATAAGCCTATGAACAGTATGTTGGCCAGCTATAGGAACTGGAAAATAGCGACTTGAGTTTTCCTGAAATAAAAAAGTGTGTGAACAGCTATTGTAGAGCAACTGATGCTCTTCTGGACAGACTTACTGAGTGGTAGGTTGTTTGTGTAGTCTTGTCCTTCCAAGATCTCCTGTTCAAGGTGTTACCATAACTGTTAGGATGTACATGGAGCTGATTGTTTTGCTGATAGCCAACACAAAATAGCTCAGTTTGTGTTTTGAAGTTGTGCTGTCTTTGAAAACATGTTGCACAAACACTTCTCTGTGATTTGATAGATGTAGGAGGATAGCAGGGATGGTGCTGTCAGGCCTGCCGAAAGGTTCACGTGGTCTGACCAGTTTGGCATCCTTAGTTGCATACTAGTTTCTTGTGTAGCATCTCAGGCTGAATTTGAATTCCTGCCCAGTGATAGCTTCTCCTTTTAAAGCTGTCTCACATTCAGCCCTACTGGTGCTAGAGAGGATGTGAGAGCTAACGTAGACAGGGTGACAATGTTATAATCACTGTCTTCTAATCCTAGGCAGTGTAACTCCGGGTGATGTGTTGATTATAATAATTCTGGTTGTCTGAATTTTAACTGCTGTGGGGCTTCTGCATGAGGGGCAAACAGCACAGGCTGTTGTGACCTTCTGCTATACAAACACTCCCCACATGTGGATTTTTAACCATAACCTGCTCGTTTGTGTGTACTGGTTTGCTGAATATTAGTGTTTGTTATATCGATTACAGCATAATGAAACTATGTTAAAACTAAAAATATTGAAAGCTTGTTTGTGGTTAGGTCTGAAAGAAATATATTGTTTTATGTTCTGTATGAGTTACAAAGTTACAAGGAAATGAATGTTAATGTCATGCTTTTGATGCTTCAGCCACGTGAAACCTGGCTGTTGGATTCCTGCAGTGTGTCCAGTCAGAGAGTTAGACAAGAAGGATAGTCAAGTTTCCTGATCACATAAATTATTTGACCTAACTTCTGAGGCACAGCTTCAAATATGTGGGTTGAATAGAAATGTTTAACAACCTTCCTTTATGGTAAGATCTTATGCTAGACTGTGTTTGAAAATAAAAACCTTTTGAAAATTATTCTTCTGGTTCTTTAATAATAGGTCTTCAGTGTTCCAAGTGGGTGTGTTGCTGAATCTATTACTGTGCTTTTTTTGGCTTTGATGTAGTAAACACAGTATAATCAAATTGGGATAATGTCGAGGAGATAATCGTCAGCTAAATCTTAGCATTCCTTGGACTGGCATTTCAAACAAATGACTCAGTATACAGACTGCACTGAAATGTGATTATTTTTAAAGGACACTATTTTTCTTGGGATGTGTGCACTCGTTTTCAGAATAAGTAAATACCAAGTGGTGACTATTTTACACATTTCTTTTTCTCTCCCGCGATATTGAATTTGTTATAGTTTTAAGGTGGAAAGATACACTAAAACAGGGACAGATAAGGAGTCTTTTCCATTGCATACTGTGGTTTTCTTTTGGTATAGGGTTGTCTTAGTAGCTTGATGCTAGCTAAGACTTTGACCTTTTTTGCGGGTTATTTTTTGTGGTTTTTTGAATAGTAGAATATTTGCTAATGACAGAATCCTTTCCCCACATCCTGCTCACCTCTTCTAAACATGAATGACAAAAGATGTTGCTTGCTATTTGGAGTTAAAAAATGTGCAGTGCCGTGATTCCTTGTATGTGTTCTCAGGAGATGTGGTTACATTGTTTAGGGGTTTTGTCTCTTTTGGAGTGAGAAAGTCTGGTTTTGTTTACTTTACGTTAGCCATGTGCACAGACAGCCCTTCATTGGCACTTGGTGAGAACTCCAGCAGTAAACTTTGCTGAAGTAATGCTTGGTTTGGGTTTTGTACAACAACCAAACTTTTACCCAGAATATGGGGCCCTAGAACTGTAGAACTGATACATTCGATTATAACATTTAATAGTTATTCTCAGTTAAGTATTGAATCTTCTGTATTTTGAAGTAAAACTCCTGAGGCTTGAAATTATGGTGCAGCAAATTTGATATTTTTCTTTTATCCTGCTTCGGATCCTTCACTGGACTGGTTACTTGTGCTGAGTGTTTTGTGCACTCATGAGCTCTGAAAAGTTAAGGGCTTTTATCCCCAAAACACATCTAAGCTGGATGGTAGTGTGGGAAGCTTAAGTTACTGATGTTATTTATAAGTGCCTAAGGAAAAGGACCCCATGGGACAATCCCATTATGATACTTCTCAGCAGAGAAGAAATACCTGGTCACAGGCTTCAGACTCCTCACCTTTTAAGATCATGGAGAATTTCCAGCCTTATGTTTTTAGGACTTTGTGATGACTTCATAATCATTAGGCGCCCAAGCACTGGGTTTGAGTACCATAAAATCACATAAATACGTGTGTGCATTTATGCATATGCATGTGTTTAAGAAACCCTTATCGCTGGTTGAAACAACCCAATGATCTAAACTCAGGTATTTGCTTACTTTTCTTGCAATTTTGGTTCTCATTGCAGTAGTTCTGAACAGAAGTTAGGATTTTTGTATTGATTTTTTTTTTTCTTTTTGAACAAGGGTTGTATTATTTAGATTACTAATTTACCAAATAAGGTTGCTCTAAAAATCAATCCAAAGATGATATTTATGGAATTTTGCATCAGTCTACCTAGGCTGGCTTCTACCAAAGTGCTATTAGGTAAACTGTTTGGATGTTAGAATTTGATTTTTCTTAGCTTTGCTGCAGGACTGACACTTTTTGGGCGATACAAAAGCTGACTGCAAAAGTTCTTAAAAACTTAAAGAATTAAGAAGATTAAAGTTGCATTTTTAGAGTTTTCTCTTGAAGTTCACCTTTTTCTGTATTCATCAGAACAGTTTTTGCCTGTTGCTTGCTGAATCAAGGCATTGGCAAACCCTGGCCAAAGCCGAGGTGAGTTCACTGGTGCATCAAATAGAGGTTTTGTGTGCTTCTATAGAGACTTTTTGTCAGTGCAGGTTTGTTTATTGTAGACATGTAGCTTGAAAATTGGGAAGGCAAGAAAAATTTATTAAGTGATTAAAAGGGATAAGATCTCATTCAGCTCAGAGCTTCTATTGTTTACTAAAATAAACCTGTGCTCATTGAGAATTCAGCTTTCATTTGAACCTTTGTCTTTTATGTGCATTCTAAAGATCCTTTCCCATTCAGCTGAGACTTTCTCCAGAAAAATCAAAGAACAGCAAATCGTGTTTGCAGAAAAGCCTTTTCTTGAAAGGAAAAATGGAATTTGAGAAAAATAGGACCAGATCAAACTGTTTTTCTCCAAGACTAAGAATCGCGGTGTTCCTCCTGGAAATTTTGGGGTTTTTTTGTTACCTCTAAACTTTATTTTACTAAAATGAAGAATAAACTTAATTCTTTTTCTTACATGGTGAGACCTGTAGGTCCAATAATGGTGTATGGCTGGATGGGTGAACTGGGACATAGCCACAAGCTATCCTGTGCCTTTTGTAGTGAGCAAAGCTGTTCAGATAAGAACTTTTCGGGAATGCCTGCACATTTATTATCTGTTTTAACATTTGCTTCTTTATTCTGCTGAAATATTTCAGAACCAAAAATACTGCAAAGCTGAAGCTGGGCGTGGAGGTGGCAGGATGCTAGGCACAGGAAGAAATGGGTGTGGGTCAGAGGAGAGGTGGGACTGCATCCGAGAAGCAGCTTCTTATGGGTTGGATGTGGAAGGACAAGGCCGTAGGTAGTGGTGTGCTGGAGGAGAAGGCTAAAAGGGTGGGAGCAGTTGCAGAAGGGGAAGGAGTGTAGAGACAACCAGGCAGAAAGGAGCAGTGGCAGTGGCAAGTCAGGAAAAGGAGTAGGAGTGGGAGCTGATTTCCTAGGAGCAAACTTAATGGGATTTCTCCCAGAGGGAAGGGTGGCAAAAGTTCACCCTGCAAAAACAAGTTGTCTGACTCGTGTGCGGGTCTGGAAGGGCCCATTATCCCTGGCTTAGGAACCTGTTTCAGAGTTAGTCTGGGAGGTGGAATATCAAATGTGAATGTTAGGAATTACTGTGCTTTTAAAGGCTCTTTTTGCCTGTGACGTCTATGGTTGATATTTTGAGCTGTCTCTTTCCTGAAGTGTGTTTCTAAATTGGGCAATACCTTAAATGCTTCAATTTCACTAAGAGAGACTTGAAAGCATGAGGGAACTTTCTGATGATTTTTTTAAAATCGTTACCAAGTTTTTCAACGTTTGTAAGAAGTAATGAATAATTATTTAAAAATATAAAAATACCTATACATAAGTAGTTATGTGAAATATTGAAGTCCATGAGAAAGATATGGAAGACATTCAAGCTTTTTGATATTTGTTAACAAATTAGTAAATTGGTCTCTAGCTTTAGATCCTTGTTTTTGAAGTGGTAATATCTCTTCCCTAGCTTTGGTCTTTTCTGGTGATTCAGTACCAATAGCAGATGAAGTGGATATACTCTGATTTACTACAGTGAAGTGAATTCTTACATGGTGTTTCATTTTTGGTATTCACCATGTGTGAAGGATGGCAAAAAGCAAAGGAAATGTTCATCAATCAAAACTTTCATGTAGGTGGTTGCTGCAATGTTTAATAAATACAGTGGTGCATTTTTTTATCCAAACCCTCCCCCCTTTGCAAAAAAAGATAGCTGATGTGCCTTCTTAAGAATGGTTTTGGGGCACATACCAGTATTTCATCTTCCTGTTGTTACTGGGTGCTGCACAGGTTCTTTTTCCTTTCCCTGTCTTGGTACCCATGTCCTGCAGCACCTGGAACTGAGAGACACCTCCAAAAACACCTCACCTGGCAGACAGGTACCTTGTGAACTTTGCCAGCAGAGGAGCCTACTCGTTGTGGCTCTATTTGGTAGAACTTTTACAGGTCCAAATTCTACCTGGTGCCTTTCATGTTCTTCTTTTGCTTTAAAGGAGTTGCGCCCACTTGTTTTTTTTATCCCTGTGGTCTGACAGAGTTTTGCTGTGCTGATCAAACCTGGTGTCTGTTGTGGTGTTGCGCCAAGCCTGTTTTTCCTGCACATGTTTATGTTACCCTGGCTCTTATTCTAATGAATTACACTTTCGTTAAACCCGAGATACACTTGGGCTGGCAGTGCAGAGCGCTCCTCAGTTCTCTTCTGTGTGCGTGTGAGAGGGGGAGAAGGCTCTTGTGGAGCTTCAGGCAAATCCTTGCTGGAAGCGAAGCTCCACAGCCCTGACTGCTGGGATTTCTGCCAACGTGGTGCCTGGATGTGTGTTCTTTTCTGTGTTTCAGTAAGTAAATACCTAAATTTAAACTCCTTCCCCTTCTCTCTCTCCCTCTTCCCTTGCCTTCTTTCTTTGGAATGTGTGAGCTAATCGTGCCTTTCAGTTCTTTCCATTGCTCTTGCATTTGGTTGGAGGGAAGGTGTTCTCTGACAGTGGTGTTGAGGGGGGAAGAAGTTGCGTGAGTAGCCGCCATCAGAAGCAGAAATTTGGGGATGGGAACGTGACAGCAGAGGCACTCCAGTAAAACTCTGCTTCCCAGTACTGGGTAGGACAGGAAGGTCTGGTTAAATGGTTGGTTGTGAAGTTGCATCTTTCTGCTCCAGACTTACGAAACTTGAATTGAATACTTGTTTGAACTATGGAGTGGGAAAAAAAGGCTTTTGGACAGTATTTTGAAAGCCTGTGTGGCCTGTGATTGTCTTGAAGCTGTATAGAAACAATTAAAAGACACTTGCATATTCAGGACGCTCCAGAAACTTAAGTCCTTCATGGCTTTCTCCACTGTGTTTTAGTAAGAACAATTATTTGTAAGGAAAGGTACAATGCCAAGCAACTTAACCTTTAAAATTGGCTCCTTGCTTTTTCTTCTTCCAGAATCTATTATAAATCATGTTTAATAGAAACAAGTGCTTTAAAAACAAATTTTGTGCTTTATTAACTGGAAATGTTTCAGTGTGTCGGACCAGGCAAGAAAAGTCCTAGTAAGAAAATGTGTTTGAAAGGAAAATGCCTGGTGAAAGTTTTCATTTCAAATGCCATCTTTGCCATCTTTCCATTCTGGTATTTCCTGGAAGCTTTTATCATATTTACTACTCACTGATAAGTAGGATACTGTAATTGCACAAATCCTGCAAAAATACAGCTTTGGATTTTGTTCTGGGCTGTACTACTAGCAAAATTCTGTCATTTGGATTTTTTTTTGTTCTCTGATTTTGTATTAAATCTTGCAGATTATGCAGCTGCTGACCAATGTCCGTAACACTTATCATTTCTGAGAATCTGTTTTTGAGATGAGTAAAAACATGTGATGTATAATCTTTCAAATTTTTTGATCAACTTATAAAAAGGACAGAAATCTCTCTTTTTTCAGTGAGCAACAAGAATAAACACATGGTGCTCTCAAATGCTTATGGTGAAGAAGAAAACCTTTTAATCTGATTTACTTGAATGCCTAAAAGGGGAACTTGGTTTCCTGATGGCTAAGACTGTGGGGTGGAGGGTTTTATCATGGATTTAAGATGTTGTTCACACCATTTTGTAGGGTTACTTTGTAATTTTTGATGTACAGGGAAAAACCTCTAGATGAATATAAAACTCTTTGGTTGAAATTTTTTGCAAGGTTTGATGCAGAAGGTTGAAAAAGAAAGTTTGAAACAAAAATACATGTTAGAGCAATCAATGTCGTAAGATCAAGTGTTCATTTTAATGATGAATTTTAATCAGAAGAATGATGCAAGCTAAACCTCATTAGATATTCATATCATCTGTTCTGATCTGAAATCTCTCTTATGGTACAAACTCATATCTTCTCTGCTTGATTTGGGTATCGGTTGCTTACCTGGTCTGAAACACTGAAATATTTTCAGCTGCTAAAGCACACAAATGTTACTAATTTTTTTTTGTAATTATTAACATTTCAGCTTTTACTGATTGATCCATCTTTGGTGTATCAGCAGAGTTAAAAGAATTTGAGTTTTGAATCAATACATTTTTAACTGGTTTAACTGAAACCTAAAAATATCCCTAATACAGTGAATTTTGCAGGAGTAGGTCACTAAAGCTACCCTAGATCAGACAGGAGGTAGTTAATAACATTGTCCTACAATGAATTTGAAGAGTTTGGGAGTCTAAAGACCTCCACTCATCAATGGGAGTCTTGGCCCGTCTGTTTGTGGTCTGTAAAAAGCACCGACTTGGGGTTTCTTCCCTCGTTGCACAGCCGTACCTAGGAACTGCAGCAGGCTGGTGGACCTGGAGTCTGCAGAGGAGTGTCCTGAGCGCTGCCACGCAGCCTTGTCTCCTGCCCGTGGCCCTCCTTCTGCTCAGCTTCAGGTAGAAAGGAGCTGGTGACCCTGCAATCAGCAAGGCCTCTTAATGAACCTTGCCTTGAAGTGCTGTGGGGATGAGGCTGGAAGGAAGCAGAGTGTGAATTGTGCTAACGCTGCTGCGAAAGGTGTTTTATTTCCTTTGTACTGAGCCTTCTATTTCTTTATCTGCAACTCCTGTCTGTCTGACAGTTCAATTACTAAATGAAAGTGTTCTTTTCCTGTAAACTGAACTTAAAAATTTCCCAGGTTTAAACTTTCTCTGTAGTGATGGCGACAAAGAGGAGGGTTTAAGGAAAGTTTTTTGTTCTTAAGAGCAGATAAACTGACAGCAAAACCATTAAATTTGCCTACTTTTCCAGCTGAATATGTTGCACAGTACATAGTAAACAGCATAAAAGGTGACATTTTAGAATTATTTAGATGAGTGATGCCTAGTAGTATGGTAAAGTGACTTCTGTTTAAATGCAAATTTAATGAAAGGGTATCCTTTTGGTCTTCCTGTTACCAGTACTGTTTATATCTTTTATATATGTATATATGTACAGAACACATTGTTCTTTATGCTTCTTCTACAGACCTCCCTCTCCCAAGTTTCTTACCTGGAACATTTGCATTTTGCTTCACTTTCAAAATATAATAAAAATCTGAACCTTTTCCTGAAGTGCTCTTTATTCTTACATTCTAAGCTAACCACTTTGCAATGCGCTTCAGAATTGAGCTCACTTTGTGGTTTTCATCCAACTTCAGGTGAGAGTGCCAAACCTGTCTAACAAGAAATTCGGGATTTCTGGTGCCTCTGATTGCTCATTTTGCGGTTTAAAACAACAAAAAGTGCTATCAAATTCAGCAATTCAAATGCCAGTGTTTCATCCTGTTCATTATAATCTTTTGTTTGGGTGCCTGCTGCCTCAAAACATTTTTGAGCTCAGATATGTAAGTTCCTTGAGAATCTTGCGATTTTGTTGCTGAAAAAGAACTAGAAGTGAGACGTAAGTAGAAAACAGTCTGTTGATTAAAGTGGTGATGTCCTGTTAGGCTCTAAGTGGGTTTGCTGTGTTTCACAGCCCTTGATGATTTAAGCAAAGATTGCATCGGGCTGAGGAGTTGGAATTATCAGCATTCTGGTTTTAAGTAAGAGGGGAAGGAAGGCTTTTGCTCAGTAATGGAGTTGTTTTTTCTTTCTGACTTCTAGTGAAGCTGTTTGTAGGTCATTAGTACAGACAGAGACTTCTCAAACTTTTAATGAGGATTGGAGGTACCATCATTTTTGACAAGTATTGCAGTCATTAACTTAGACAAGAGCTCTTGCTTTTATTACTTTGCTTGAAAAACTGCCTTGCACAGTTGGAAATGGGGTTTTAAAAGACATTCTGGTAACTTAAGGCTTTTATTTATTTTTTCAAGGAGGTGAAGAAATTAATCTGGCATTGGTTCAGAACCTGTGTGTTTCGTACACTTTCACCAGGCCTGGTATATAGGAGATTATGTTGCTGGCAGAGTCAATCTGTAAAGAACAAACAAAATTTTTCACTTGTTTGAAGATGGGTTAAGCACCTCTAGGAAAAATTGGAGTAGAATTTACTGACTGGCTCTTGTATTCCTATCTAATTCCTTTGCAGCAGTAGGGACCTAAACTGTAATGAGTGGAGGTGAATAGGTCTTGGATATGATTTAACAGCTGGGTTCACCAAGTGTCTCTATTAGGACTGTAGGGGGAATGGTCAAAAGCAGAGCTTATGGAGGATTTTATGGTTTGGGGGTTTTTCTGTGCAAATTTGATGCAGATAGTCAACCACAACAAAAAATCAAATGCAATGCAGACAAAGCTGCAGTTGGCAGCTGTTAATGTGTTTTGATCAGAGGCAAATATTTCAAGTCTTCTGATCAGTTTGTTTTCCTTGAGCTGAAGTAATTCGGTTTTTCAGTAGTCTAAAAGCCTCTCTGCACCACTGGTTTGGAAAAAAAAAATAGGGCTTTATTTATATCAGAAAAACAACTGTCTCCAACTCTTTGTCTCTTCAGTTCTTCTCTTCTTCTGCTGTTTGACCTTCTCTTTCTCTTCCTTTTTATTTTATTTCTGTATGCGTGCCCTTATTGTTCACCCTACTATTTTCACTGTTACTCTGCTTGCTTCTAGCACTGGTAGCTCAAGTAGTGTTAGACATGATCTTCCCCAGTTGGACTGCATGCCAGATTTTCCTAAGGGGAATGTAAATACTGTGAGGTCAGTTCAGTATCAAATGCCGGCAGCCTGAAATGAACCCGGCAGGATTTTCTGCTATTCAGTCAAAATTAAAACCTGCTCAGGATATGCTGCTAAATGTTGAAAAGTCAAGGCTTTGAATAATATATTAAGGTTTACAGATTTTTAATTTTTTTTTACTTTAATTAAGCTTACTTTTTTCCCCTAAAGTAAAAGAATGTGCACTAGAGACTACTCACTATGATTGTGGTGATTAACAGATATGTTTAGAAACCTCTCTATATATACAGATGGATTAGATTACTTGATTTATTTCTAAAAATGAGGAAGAGGTGTATGTGTGTGCATGCTCACCCGCAGTATATTTAATACACTGACACTTAAACATTCAACTAATGTGCTGTTAATAGCAAATAAAATCTTCAGCCCATCTATTCCTCTGTGTTTCCCCTCACCTCCTTCACTCCTCCCTTTGTCCCTGAAAAAGAATGGGCAGGGGTAAACTTACATGGCAGATCAAAACCAAATTGCTCTTTATGACTTTTCTCCTGTACTTCAAACAACCTGCTGGTCATTCTTTTGAGGGAGAATTGCTGCCTGTGATTCCTTTAGATCAGTGATGCTCTGTAATTTGCCATGTGATAGTTTGAATTGCTTGCATCTGTGTACTGCTAGAGACCGGTACTTCTCGTTTTACGAGGAGTAGAAGTATAGATTAACAACTGAACTCAAGGGGTTTTTGCTTTGTAGGGCTGCTGTCAGTAGATTGACATACCTCAGGTCTATTTGTCTTTCAGACTGTTGTCTGTGTAAGACTGGCTGCTATTAGTTTTGAGAAAAGAATCTATCTAATTGATGAAATTAGAAGAAAATAACCTCTGAATGTTAGTAGACAAGCCGGGGTAGAGTTGTTCTTTGGTATTTTCTGTTGGCCACGCCATGACAAGACTGATTCATTCTCTGCTTCTCTCAGGTGTCTAAGATGTCATGGTGATGTCACTGTGAAATGACAACAGAAAAATATGACTTGTGGTCAGGGAATCTTTGCTTTTTTTTAAATCAAAGCTGTTTTATTTTGTGAGGAGATAAATAGTGTTGTGGTCATTAGATAAGTCCCAACGGCTCCACAGTGTTTTTGTTATGTTCTTGGTAGAGTTTCACCAACATATCTATGGTTTTGTCTGGGAGAATTCATGATACTCAGATGAAAGAATATTTGATTATTGGATGCTACCCTTTGATTTTCTCAGTGGATTTAAGTGGGTATTGAAAATAACCACTTAGAGGTATTGATGAAAAACTACAGTGCTGAACAGAGAATAAAACAGATTTTAAAATGAAAAGCATTAGGAGCTGTCATGTAAGCAAAGTAATGTTAAGTTCAAATGAATACATTATAAAATACTCATTCTGAAGCAAAGATGAATGTATTACGGAGTGTAATGCCATCTTTCAAGAATGGCACTAAAATATATTCCTTGAACAGCTTTATTAATACTTAGTTTTATGCCATTGGACGGCATTTTTTACTAGAAATTATTTACTTGGGAGATCAACATTTCACACCTTTTCTCTCTAAAAGTGAAAAGCATAAAGACCTGTGTGCTAGTAGGCCATTGCTTAAAATATTCAAGCAAAAACTCAGGCTATTGGCTGTGAAGGAGTAGGAACAGCTCATCTATCAGTTCTGTGCTTTCTTTTAAAATAAAATGAAAAGCTATTTTTGTTACTTAATAGAAGAATATGTGTGGGAGTTTGTTGTTGTTTATGAAATGATGTCACAGTAATTTCCAAAGTCCATTTGAAAATGGTGGGAACTTCATCAGCAGGATTACAAGAAGTCTGGCATATGAAAGGCTGTGATTTGTGAGGCTTGTTTGTTTGGTTGTTTTTTACAACACTTTGCAGCAATGCTGGTGAACTTCTAAAGTCAGGGAATAAGGATGTTGTAAGCACCACGGATTGCCTCACTTCACCATCTGGATTGACTCCGTTTGGCTTCTGGAGCTGAGTGAACGACACTATGTCCGTTCAGCTCATCATTGCATCAGTGATTTTCCTGGTCTAATTCTGTAACCCTAGCATTTATTTTGGGAAAGATCCAATACTGTTGGCTGAGAGGTCTACAAGGGAATGTAGGGTTTGTTTGGGTGGGGTTTTTTTTAAATCAAGTAGAACATTGGTCTTTTTTAGAAGCTTCTTTTGAAGTGTTTAATGATTCCTCCTCATGAGGTGTGATGATTAAACATAGCATCCCTGTGCATCATTAAAACTTGGGAAAAAAAGTGCTGATACTTGTTTTTCATTTCAGTAGGAAAGGGTGGTTGCATCTGCTGTCTTTTGTACAGCTCCATTCCCTGTAAGACACTGTTTCTTCTCGTTGCTGAGTGAAAAATAACTGGTGAAGGTCTCTAAGAACAGCGGTGGTTTCCTCTGTGTGCCCGCTGAGCGCACTGTGGGATGGCTTTGGAGTGTCACCTCTGTAGTGTTGCCTCTCTGCAAACCATTGGCAGCTCTGACATCTGTATTTAAGCAATTTGTCTGTGCCACCTTTTCTGTAGATTGAGCTTTGGAGGGGGTTTGAGGTAAGTGAAGATGGATTCTTGGAGTTTTGAGAGTAAGTTCTCACCCACAAGAAGGCGGCTGCAACATCTCTACTCCAGGTGCACTTACACGTTGCATCTGTTAGATTTTGTCATTTTAAATAATTGAATCCAAAAGTAGAGGTATTTGTTAGCATCCCTACAATTATGTGGAGCTTATTGTCAAATACTCTTTCTTCATATACAGTTTTTTAATAACTTTAAACCTAATTTTCTTTTTTTAAAAAGAGGAGATTAAACTCAATACAGATAATTATTTCAAATCCTGATCACACCGTAGACAGTAAAATCTTATGTCTGAGCAACCACTGGAATATCATCATGTAAAAATTAAAGTTACAGGAAATTATGTTGCTGTGGAAAAAATAATTTGCTTTATTCCCACAGGCACTAATTATCACGGCTCTAAACTGAAACTAGTACTTTTCTGCAAAGGATCCTTGTAAGGAAAACATTATCAAGAGCCATTAAAATCTCTGGTCTTATTTTTAGAGATAAATTGTGCTGTTCCACTGGTTGCTTTCCAAGTTATGTATTGAAAATGGTAAAACAAAAAAAAAGTTGCTTGACTAAGTTCCACATAATGGTACATTCTTAGCACTCAAATAAAAGAGGTGGGAATGGTGAAGAATGTAATTTAATAATACATTTCCATGATTTAGCAACTTGAATTTACTATGTGTTTAACTACTTGATTTTTTTTTTTTAATTTGCATACAAAACCACTGCTCGTGTTTGTTCACTTTCCAAAGCATCTCAGCTTTTCATGCTTTTTAGACCATGTTTTGTACTGCACAAAATACCATGGAAATGTTAGTTCTAGAGTTCTCCGGTGACATTGCTTTGAGCTGTTTCTGATTGCTGTTCTGGTGAGTCTTTGGACCACCAAAAATTATACAAGACCATTGCTAGTTGGTAAGCTATACTTGGATGTTTAATAAGTTTATATATATATATTTACTTGCTTGAGGTGTAATAAAGAAGAGTATATAAATACTGTGTGTGGAATGATCTTTGAAGCTGTGATTTTGTCTTCAGTAATTAGATGTACTCCTCTTCCAGTGTTCCTACTTTATGCTAGTGTGATTCACCTGGTGGGGTGGTAATGGCCAGGGTAATAATTTGGGGAAAACTGACTCATGTAAAACTGAGGAGCTACAAGTCCCAGAAGAAGATAATGGTGCAGAATGAGAGCTGATGTGCATCAGTGACTGTAGGGAAGGAAATATTTTGTGAGTTAGAGCAGTAAGTAAGGAGCTGTGTGGAAGAGGCAGCATCCATCTGAATGGACACAGTTCTTCAGAATAAAACTTTTAATGGAGGAAAGAAAATGCTTACAAGGAAGATTGTTTCTCCAGATGCTCGGGAGTAGGACTGATGCACAGTCCTGGCAGCTGAGGAGAGAATGATGAATACCCTACATGAAATTAGGACAGGAATTTGCATACAGGAGCTGTTTCCTTTAAGCTGAGGAGAACAGCAATGTTTTCAAGATATGACCTGTCTTGGCAGTAGATGAACAGAATAGTGTGAATTCATCAAAAGTTTATGTATCTTTGTAACCTGTTTTGAGGCAGCTGAAGTGGTTCATGTTAAATATTTTACATGGCTCAGCTCTCTCTTTTGAAGATTTTTTTTTTATATATAACCAAAATTAACCATGTGCTTGTAGGAGATCCTTTTGCCACAAAAACAGATTAAGGGTTTTCTTTGTGGTGCAAGATTAATAGGTGGAAGAATATGAAGTTAGAGGCCAATTAACATATTTTCTTGGTTACTCTGTATAGGTAGTCAGCATTAAAAAAATATTATGAGATCTGTAATGGCATTCTATAGAGAATTTATTTTGGTAAATGTTTTTTTCCTCTTTATATGCTTGTTAATTATGACTACTTAATTGACTTTTTTTTTTATTTTTTATTTGCCTGGGGAGACGGACTTTTCGAAATTAAAATAATAACCAAAAAAAGCACATCTGTGTAGTGTTAATACCGGTTCAAGGTTTTTCTCTTTTTAGCTGACATGTAGTGTTCATTCTTTAGGTAGTGCCTTGAAAATTAAAATCCCTTTCTTTGCAGATTATACCACTGGTTTCTTTTAAAAATAAATTTCTTTTTTAAGAAATTATTTATTTCTTATTTAAGATAACTAGGAAGAAAACTGCCCTCTCACTTTAAATGTGTCAAGGTGAATACTGAATTCAGCAGTAACACACAGTACAGAGGGGAGTATAAGCCCCATGTTCTTTCAGACTTTCAAAGATTTTCAAGTATATCCCAATTGTTGTGAATTGTGGTACAGATTTTTGTGAAGTGTGCACTAAAATTAAAATTAAACTTTGAGTTAAATAACAGCTTGCCTTTTTTTTTTTGTTCGCTGATGTGATTGGAACTTCTACACAGGCAATTTGCAGATAATAGATGCTATTTTATCACTTCATCTTATGGAGCCACCAGGTCCTAATTTTTAGTGATGACTCTCCAAAGTTGGTTGTTTTTGGTTTGTTTTTTTTCCTCTTTATGTCTCCTTTTGAGTCAGTATCTTAATTGAATCTTTTATTTCCACTCTGCTAAAATAAACTTGGAGCAAATGTTGCTTCTTGAATGGATATTCTTGCAGTTTTGAGCTAGGAAACTCTGCATGCATTTAAAAAAAGCTTTACATGCAACTATATCAATTTGTTGCCTTATTGGTTTTCTAGTGCTTAGAGAATCCTAAACTGTTCAGGAAAGTGGGGTTTTTTAATAATTTCCATTGGAAAGTAAAAAGGAGATAATTCTTTTTGATTCTTAGGTGTGCTCTTTTTTGTCACCAAGCCACTGCTTTTCATTGACCTCTTCATGCAAAGATTTCTGGCTCTTTTTAACAAGATTTCCGTTTCCTGTTTGAAAGGCAGCACTACTTGCTCAAATTTGATTGGTATCTTCGTGATGCTAAGGTTATGAATTGACAGAATTGCATGCCCTCAGGATAGGAAAAAAATGTAATCTATTGATATTTGGATTACATTTTATCACTTTCATTTAGGAGAAGAAGCAGAAGTTGTGGCCTTTATCCACAGTGCGGAGAACACAGGCTTCTTAAAATCAGACTCCAGCTGGGAAAGTCATGTGGCTGCACAGGCCTGACATCTGAAACAATATTGTTCCAGTTCAGCATGTCTAGAAACATGAGCATAGTTTTATGCCAAAGTAGTACTGGTTTAACGGGAAAATGACATAATAGAACTGCAGACACAGAGGGGTTTGACAAGGGTGAGCAAAGATGGAAGAGCTTCGTTTGAGGAACGCCTGGAATACCTCACTGAGGGCTGATGTGGGTGAGTGCAAGTCTTCAAACTTAGAAGTGGTAGAAAGGCAAGGAGAGAACAGATTTGCTGTATATTCCAAGAAGAGAACCACCAGGAGGAATCACAAATCAAGAAGAGCTAGCCCTTGTGGCTAATGTTCCAAAGGTCTGAAAGAAACGCCTGTTATTCAGGAAAGTGGCTGAAAACGTGTGGAAAGTATAGCTTGGGATGGTGCGGGCTGGAAGTCTGCAGTCATGGAACCCCATGGTCACTCCTTTCATTCAGTATCCCACTTCTGAATCTTCTAATTGCCAAAACGAGGCATCCCTGTGCATCCCTCCTGTCCTGATGGGCTGTCCCAGGTGTTCGCTGCTGGGAACAGGGCACTGTTGTGTGGATCTAACCTAGTTCAGCAGCTCTGGAGAGCAACATTAATCACCAGGTTATAAATATTAATTTACTGGGAGTAAATGAGAGGAATGTTGTTTTAGTTACGGTGCTGCAGGTTCTTAGAAATGGTCTTGTGGAGTATCTCTGACTGATATCTTATCACTAAAGCTTTGATGGATGCTGTGGGTGCACAAAGCATGGGAGGACTTAATAGTTTGCTTATAGTAATGCTTTGGCTTTAACTTGTTTTGAAAATAAACTATGTAAACATGAAAATGTGACTGATCTTCCTACTGAAGCTTTGCTACACACAGATTTAATGAGAGAAACATAAAAGTTATGAAATCATTAGATACTGTCTGCTGGCTGAGTATTGATTCAGACTGGTGTAATTGACTTTTTGCACGAAGGGGTTTGTGTGAGTTGGAACCTGGCAAAGAGATTTTAAAGCTGAATTGTTTTTCAGATTATAAATGGATTTGAAGCATTAAACTTGTACCTGCTTTCAGAAATCCTATGAGATCATTTTAGAGCTAGTAGAAGATTAATTTAGATGATACAAGCTTGGGGAGGGTAGAGTAAGATGCTTACAGCAGTCTAAATGACGAAATATTTACTTACTTGGAAAGAAAATCTTCTCTTTTTTTCTCCCTTTCTTCCCAAAATATCTGTTTTATCTAAGCACATGGACATTTGAAGAATGATTTTTCTTCAACTCTAGATCAGTACTTGGATCATTAGGAAGTAACTACCTTTTCTATGTTATTCTCTCAAGAAATAAATTCTTTGGAAACTGTAACAAGTGGGATACAAATGTAGTAGAGGTTTAATCATAATCTAGCCAACATTTTTCTCTAAAGTTATGGATTTGGTTTTTTTCTTTTTAACTAGTGAAACTATGAATTTGAGTAATGAATCTGGAAGCTTTTTTACATACTCTGAAAATGAATTTCTGTTTTCCTAGATAAGAATGATGTCAGAATATACAGTTGCAAAGTAACAGGCACATTCATAAAATCTGAAAGACAAATACTTACCTTAGTATTGGTAATAGTAAATCACTGTAGGTTGTATACACACAACTCCAAAAGAGTTTGGAGGACAAGAACTCTCTGTTAGAAGATTCTGTGAAAGGTTTGGTGTTTGAGGCTCAGTATTATCTCATGTTATTAAACAAAACAGAAAACCTGTGGTGTTGTTGCATTTTAGATATTTGGAAGAGTGGAAATAGAGATTACTGGTCTGACACAAATGATGGTTTTTGTTGTTAAACTGCATTTATGTGGATAGACTTGTAAGCTCTCTCAAAGGATGGGAATCAATTCCTAAATTTGCTGAATGTGCCTCTGGAATATCTTTAAAATATGAAGAAAATGCTATAAAGATAATTTAGCTGGTGAAAGCTGCTTAGTGTACCACCAGCTGGATTCCTGTTCTAGGGTTTATGTGCTTTTAATGATTTCTCATTTGGGTTGGGAGGAGCAAGAGTAGGAATGAGTATGTAATAGCACTGGAAAGCTGGGTTCTCATGTGATCTAGGAAACCAGAGAGAACTGAGTAACAGGAGTATTGGAAACAGACACTTTTAAAATCAAATTTGTTTATATAAGTTGTTCATCACCAGGAATTAGGTTGTGAAGCTTCTACCAACACTGCCTGAATTAAACCCTACCAGGTATTCAGCAAAGCTTTTAAAGGCATTTGGTGGCTTTTTTGCATGGTTATCATTTCTGAAGAGATAATAAGAAAATAACAAAACTGAAGAATAGTTGAGTGAGTTTCCAAATGCTGATAAAGATCTTGCCATGCTTTCCCAATTTTCAGGCTCTTTAATTTGGACTGTTTTGTGACTACTCCTTTATCCAAAAAGAAGTCAGTTTAAATCCTGAAAAACAATAGAAGAATTGTTTGGCAGAGAAGTCAGCAACCAGTATCTTGGCACTGCCTTCAGCTTTATAAGCCAGGTTGCTGACAGCAAAAGCACGAACAGAACTTTGAAATAAAAATAAAGAATCTCCAGTCTTCCAGAAGCAAGTCTAAATGGAAAATGGAGTCCACTCTAGAGAGACTACAGCTTTCTATGCAGTTACTTTAAAATTCTTCTGCATAAAATAATGACACTTGAAAACTATTTTTACCTAAAAATAGTTTCTGTCTTCTTTGCAAGCTTTTTAGCTCAAACAATTACTTGCACCTAATCTAATGTGATGGCATGTCCACATCAAAAATTATTGGGGTGCAGCTTTCTAATTTTCATTCTCTACAAAAAACTCCTGGGACCACCTAATTCTTGCAGAAATCTTTGTAACAGCTGAAGAAATTGGAATACAGGAAACAACACGAGGAATTTGACATAACTTAGAAGTTATTTCAAAGGCTGCATTTGTCAAAACAGCATTTGCTCTGTGCCACTCTTTGATGTGTAATTTTTGAGCAGGCTTGAAGCAATGGTGAATTGAGGCTGCTTTAAGTGCTGACAGTATAAGGTATGTAATCAGAGTAGGGGAAGGATGACAATGGATCTTCTTCAGACACTGCTGTACAATGATGTATTAAATCCATTATAGAATGGTTTGTGTTGGGAGGGATCTTAAAGATCCTCCATGGCAGGGACACTTTCCAGTATTCCAGGCTGTTTCAAGCCCAATCCAGTCTGGCCTTGGATACTTCCAGGGATGGGGCACCCACTGCTTCTCTGGGCAGCCTGTGCCAGGGCCTCACCACCCTCACGTTCTTCCTAATACCCAATCTAAACTTACTCTCTGTCGGTTTGAAGCCATTCCCCCTTGTGCTGTCCCTCCAGGGCCTTGTAAATAGTCCCTCTGCACCTTTCTTGTAGACTCTCTTCATGTACTGGAAGGCCACAATTAGGTCAGGCTTGAGCCATCTCTTTTCCAGGCTGAACAATCCCATCTGCAGTCAAAGAATTACATAGAATGGATGTGGGTTTGCCAAGCTCAGAGTTAATGGCTCACTCCAAGGAGAAGGGTGTTCATGGTTTTTTTGCTTGCTCGTATTTTTGTTGTACCTTTGGAACACTTTGCCAGGATTGGTTCATAGATTGGCTTGAAACTATGAAAGTTATCAGTGCCACAGATTGCTTTTCCTGTGGTCATAAAGTCCTTCCTCTCTTACAATGATTTTTGCAATCATGCAGTCATAGGCAAGTCTAATCAAACTGAAAATGTGTCAATTGTAGGACTAGTTCATGGTGAGATATATGAGCTGACTTGAACCTGTATCACTTTGCAGAAGAGCTGCTGCAAATACCAGCTCCTCAGACAGTATCAGCTATTCAGAGGAAAGACTTTTGTGCTGGCATAGGCTCCATCTGCCTTAAGAGGGTTTGTTAATGCTGAAATGTTTCTAAATATCATGCTGCCTGGTACTGCTATATGGGGAAAAAAATCTGACATGCAGATTTGCTTATAGTTTTTGTACAGTGTTTTTATGTGCATAGTTAAGTAATGCCAGCTCAGTATTTCCCTGCAGTTCACTTGTCTTTCTATTTATACTTACAGTTTTCTTTGATTAACTAAAACAGTAAGTAGGTGCTATTTCTAGCATAGAAGGCATATTGAAATAAAGATGTGAAAATATTCTTTGAAGTCTGCTTTTATGGCTGCCTCCAAAATCAGCAGAAACTTTAGAACCCAGCAAAATTGATAATACTGTTTATTGAGTTGAACAATTTGCCTGTCTGTTCACAGAAGTTTGAAAAATAATGTTGTTTGGTATATCTGAAATGGAAGATGAGTCAAGTTAAAAAGTAACTGTACTGACAGGAATTAATCAGAACTGTAGATTTAACTGTTCTGGTTTAGCAGTGTGTGTTGAGATCTTTAATAACTAGAACTCTCTGAGATGAGTGTAAACCCTGTGGATTACACTTGTATGTGCAACTCTAAACTTGTATGACCTTTTAAAAGTGACTTTGGGACTTCCCCTGCGTGTTTTCTCTTGACTGTCATGTGTGTGCACATGTGTTTGTATACATATGAAACAAACTTTGATATTAGTGTAGTTTTCTGCCAGTTTCAATGTCAAAAATTAGATCACAGCTAGAGACTAAACTGTTGAAGTTAACATAAGAAAATGAGTGCCAAGCTGACTGAGCAGGTAAAGATTTTTTTTCAATCAAGGAGGGAAGCACCAAATATAAAATAATGGCAAAAGGAATGTTTACCTTTGCTGCAAGTTTCTGGGGGAATTTGAATCTTTAGGTTGTCTTTGACTCATTACTATAATTGATTAAAATGAAACAAAACAAAAACCCCAAACAACAAAGGAAGTTGACTTCAGGAGTGATTCAGCAAGTCATTCACCACATTGATAAAATAAGGGAAAAAAGATCATTCATTTAGCTGACTTGTTTGTAAGCACTGTTTTTTCTGCATGGATTATTCGATATGTCTGCTGGTTTTAAAGGCAGAAAACATACTCTGTATTTGATCCACCTGTTATCACAGCACAGCAGTAAATATACCGACCTCTGTGCCTAGAAACAGAGGAGGTATTTCTGGCTAAATACCCATAGCTTTGTCAGTTGTGGCAAGATGACTTCAGGAAATGGTTGTGCTTTGAAAAATACTGTCAGAAACAGTTTTCAGTGCAGAAACTCTGTAATTGGGGATTGACAGTTGCTGCTAACTCTTCCGGTGCTATTTGACATAGCAATATAATTTTGTCACCAATGGCAGGGGCTTTTGCCAGCTCTTGATGATAAGGAAGTGTAATTATCCTTGAGAGGAGCATAATCTGTGACCTGCTTCATCTCAGCTCTTGACTAGAGGGGCCGTGGGGTCTCTGTCTTTGAAGATTGTTGAAACTTGACTGCACAAGGTTCTAATTAACCTGAACTAGGTTTGAAGCTGGCCCTGCTTGGAGCACGGGGTCGGAATAAATGAGCTCCAGAGGTGTCTCCCAGCGTAAATCATTGGGTGATGTTTTGTCAGTGAAGCAGTGGCTCTTCCACGAGATGATAATATTACAGTATATTTTTTGCCCATGGACATCAGCTTGTGGCTGAGATGTGGAAGGATAAGCACAAAGCAAAAATGTGACTGCAAACACAGATCTCTGTTCTGAGAATTGTGTGATATCAGGGTGAGTGGAGATTGGGGTTTTTGCTGCTTTTGTGGTTGCCAGTAGGTAACAGAGAGTCATAAATGTCTCTGAAATTGCAGTTTGCTCAGTAATGATGCAAACTGGGCACCTTTGTGGATCCCGGTACCAGTGAGAGGTGATTTTCAGTTTAGTCCTCCTGAACTGAAAAATCAAGACACACCTTGAATTTAGACTTTTAAATCTTGGCTGTGTGTACGTGAGAGGGAACTGAACCTCAAACGGAGGTGGTTGACTCAAAGGTAGTTCAGAGCTGACTGATGTGATGCAGTCTGGATTGGGATGAATACTGGGAGCAAACGCCATGCCCAGGCTTCTCACAGAAGCTGTAGTTTCACTTTGCAGTGTTGGAGTTTGCTGTGATGTTAAGAGAATGCTTAAGGACCCCCTTATATTCCCAGTGGGTATGATGAAAGATCAATATTTGAAATACAGAATAGAAGTTAATGGAAGTGGGTTGAGGTACCAACTTGTCCTGAACGTGGTGGACTGTGAAGGAGAAATTTATGGTGCTTTTACTTTGTTTAGTGTTTTTAGTGGGTTTTATTATGTTTATGGATATTTTTTTTAGTCGGTTTTATTATGTTTATGGATTTTTTTTTTTTTGTAGCAAGGATTATTTCTACTTCCTGTTAGTTTGTATATTTTGTTTGGAAGTGCTAAGTGCTACAGTAACTATTAAGGAAAATCTCTATACTACATTGAATTTGGAATGTAGCACTTTCCAATTTATAAAAAAAATGTTGAAATAAATCTTAGTAATCAAATTATCTCTTCTTTTAGGATGCAGACCTGTCTAGGACAAGGCATTTTTCCTGGCCTTGTATTTTACTGACATTTCAGGAATACATAGAACAGTAGAGGGAACTTGGTAATGTCTTTAAATCATCTAAAAACGACAGCAGCCAAACAAAATAATCCCACACTTGTGTACCTTCTTGGGAGAGCTTTGTGGTGTGCAAATGAAAATATGCAGTGAGGCTCCAGAGCAGTGTTGTGAGTTGTCTCATTTCGGGTTTGGTCCTGTAAAATATTACTTAGTAAGAGAGAGGGAAATCTCTTTTGCTTTTTAAACACTTTCAGTCCCATGGATGATGATAATATAGTGTTTCTCAGTTTGGGTCATGTTGTTTTTTTCCTTGCAGATAGACAGCAAAAGAACTCAAATGTTAAAGTTTGTTCTTTTATGCAATTTTTTTTAAACTTTTAATCTGTTTTTATGCTTTTATATGTGTTTGTCCATGAAGCATTTGATGCTAAATAATTTAAAATTAAATTGGAGGATAATTGAGTATGACAGCTTTTCTGTATGTTATCACATAAAATAAGGCTTATTTTGTGTGTTTGTTGTTTGATTTTTGTTGTTATTGTTCTTGTTTGGTTGTTGTTTTTTGTTTTGTTTTGAATTCAATGGCAGTTGAATATTTACTTATAATTGTTATAAGCAAGATGAGTGCCTAGATGTTTCTGGTTTGCTGTGTACGTGAAATAAGTTGAATTAATTGAATTAAACAGCACTAATAAGAGTAGGGCTCCAAGTATGTTGAGAGTGCAGATGAAAGCTGCCATTATATATTTATTATTTGAGTTGACTGTTTGTTATGTAATCTCGGGTATATATAGGTTTTTAGGTGCTCAACATCTCTCTCCATAACATTATTATATTTTATATATATATTGATGTGGTACATAGATGCTTTCACTTTTGTTTTCTTTTTGTTCTTTTGAAAAGACCTAGAAGTCTGGAAACCAGTACAGTCTTATTTTTTACATTTAGTTTTAATTGATGTAGTGTAGCCATGATGTTACCTGTAAATATGGTAAGAAGAGTCGGAACTTCCTTAAATTTGGAGATCCTGTTGTTGCTACTTGCACTATTGAGGGTTTTTTTGGTGGTTTGGGTCTGTTGCAGTGTGTGTTACAAGTAAACCTTGTTTAATTTATGCTTCAAATATAATTTAAAAATTTAACAGTTCCCTCTGTTGTGTGGGAGTCCAAAATGGGAAGAGAGGAGCATGGACTTTTGTAGCAAATGTGTGTGCTGATGGACTCATCTTTATTTTTTTGTTTGTTCTAGAGGATCTGTTACGGAAGTTTGATGACAAATGCACTTATTTTGGGAGTTTAGTTTTTTTCATTTTGACTGTCTTTTGTAACTACTGCCTTTTCATGCCAAATAGATGAATTTCCTAATCTTATTTCGTAGGTACATGTTTCTTGAAGAAATAACTGGGGGGAGAAGCTTTGGGATTGTAACTGTGGGCACACACAGATTTGTAACTCAGCTAAGGTCGCTTTTCTGGATTGACTGGGTTTATGCTCTCTCTGGAAGCATCAGTTTGTGTAACTTTCCTGTGGCAAATGCAGATCACCTCAGAGAAAAACAGCTTTGCCTCTTTACGTGGGAGAAAAGCAAGAAGTATGGGGTACAGCTACCCCCTGACACCTTCGTTGGCTCATTGTCTCTCTTCCTTGTGCATGTTCCCTCTTGCCACTGTATATAAAACCTTAATCTGTCTTGTAGCTGTTGTCACCTGAGCAAATCTGTGCCAGCTTGAGCGCGCTGTGAGACTCTTACTGAAGGACTGTTGACTTAGGTGGTGTTGTCCTCAGCCTTGATTGTCAGCACAGGGGCAGCCAAGCTAAGAGGCGCAGGGTTCAGATGTGAACATGAAGAGATGAATTGCTACACGTTTATAATGGCATTTAACTACTGTAAGTAATTTCGAACATGTGTGGTGTGGGTTAAAGCTCAAACATGAGTAATCCCTACAAGGTTTTGTGTAAACAGGTAGAAGCATTTATTCTGTATGGGAAAAATGTTATGGAGAACTTTAAAAATTAATTTCTGTGTGATACACTAGAAAATCCACTACTTAATCAAGAAATCTTTCCTGAGTGAATTTTCTGGGGCATAAAAAGGTTTTCAGATTGTTTGTTTTTCATCTTGGCATACTTCTGAACTAGTTCCAGACCAAAGCAGCATCGCTGCATAGTTCTGTGTTGTGTGCAAGTATTTCCAGTTTGATAGTTGTTAGAGATTTCCACTGTGCTTTCACATCTTTAACATGTCCTAAATTTCTTGACGTTCCCTGGTAGAGCAGAGAGAAGGCTGCCTAACCAGATGCCTTCCAAAGTGTGGTGTTTTCCAGCATTCAGAAAATAGAGCAAGTATGAACTTTGGGCACCTCCTTGAGAGAATCTGTGTTGGTGAGATCATCGCTGCAGTTAATTTTAGTTCATGTGTCTGGAAAAAATTTGGAAGCGGAGATGAAGAAGTGGTACAATGAGGAACAGACTGGAGGATATTCTGCCTAACTTTTTGGGCGCATGGAGTGAAGCTGTGCATTTTTGTGGAGGCACCCCCAGCCACCTACCCCATCATGGCAGTTATCTGCTCTGAATAATGTAGGGGGAAATAAGTTAAAAAAGACTTAAGAAGATTCTGTTTGACTGCCGTGGTTTCATCTGGACAAGATGAAATGTTTGCAAGAGTAACAAAGATACTACAGGCAGCTCATTTATGGAGCAGGATATTGAGAACACCCTGCCTGTTGAGTCTGCAACTTCTTTGCTTGGTCAAACCTGTTTCTTTCAGAAACGGAACGAGTGTGAGTCATGGCTGCAGTTGTGTCACCTTATATGAGAAGGTCTTTGATCTTTTATCTAACTCATGCTAATTTCTTTGACAATGGATTTTGAAGTAAAATCAGTGTATATTTGTTGTGGGGTTTAGGGGTAGGTTTTGCTTGTGGTGGGTTATTTTTGAGTAGTCAAATAGTGCTCTTCTATTAGAAATGTTATTTAGGAAGAAAACTGCAGGAGATTAGCACAGGGCAAGGAACCACTAATGCTGTGCTTAAAGGCTGTAAATGATGCAGGGCTGTTGAGGCGTAATGGGCTCAGAACCTTCCTTCTAGACAGAGAGCTTGGAAAATGAGGCTGCACATACCTATTCCTGGTGGGAATGCTTTAGTCCCTGTACTAAAGGAGTGATCCAGTTCTGGCTGTATTGGTTTGGCTTTGCTTACCTAGAGACTACTCTTAACTTTGCAGCTTGATTGCTTAAGAGGGTACTAATTGCCAGGATAGGAGGTCAGAAATCTGAGCAAGAGTAATTTGAGAATTTAGGACACGGGCTGTTTTTTGACTCATGGAAGCAGAAGACAAACAGAACTTAAGCTTCTTGTTGAAGTGACCCAAATGTCAAACCGTAGCCTTTACCTTTTCTCATAAGGCCGACATAAGTTAAAATGAAGTGGAATAAACACTTGTATTTTAGACTAATAATATGCTCCAAAGCATAAAGCAAGACTTGTTCCTTTTCATCTGTGGGAGGAGTCTTGTTCTTATGTCTATTGTGGCAGTGTGTGAAAGTGCCTATTTTTTTGAACTTCAGAGAGCTATCTTGTAATATTTTCCTCTTTTTTTTTTTTTTAATGGCATCTGGATGTTTAATCACTTTTCCAAATCAAGAAAAGATCCACCAAATATTTTTCTTAGACATCTCTCAAAAATGAGCAATGCTGTGTCCAAAACTTCAGTATCTTTCTCATCTGACATCATGAAATAGCAAGTGCTTGTAAAACTTCTTCCGTAGATGCCTAGCATCCCCTTTTGATGAGCATTTGCTCAAACATGAAAACCGCATCTTTGGGTGCAAGAAAAGCAGTCAGTTGCTTTTGTGTTGCTTTTACCAGAACCACGTCGAGCAATGGAGGACATTCATCAGCAAAGTTAATTTATTGCTTTAAGACCCACAATATTGTAGCTATTAGAAATTACCCAATGAAGCTGTGGTGAACGTGGAGGTGAGTGAGATTTGTATTAAGTTTATTAAGTGTATTGCGCAACGTTTTCCATGTGATTGTAGCTTTCCTGGGCGGTGGTGCAGGTGATGAACTTAGAGTTTACAACAATTTACAACCACTTTAGGACCTCGTCTTTCAAGTGCAGTTAAACAGGTAATAGCAATAAAATGCTGGCTTAGCTGTTTGTGTTGCTTTGATTTAAACACAGTGTCTCTTAAGCTTTTCACTGTTTTGTTCCACTTCTTGCTTAAAACACATGAGTAATACTGGGGTGGAGGAGCCTTGGCAATTAATTATCTTACCTTGATTATAAATGAACAAGGACTAGCACAGAAGGAAAAAGTAAACATCCTTTTTGTACACCACTGCTTAATTGGAGTGTGTTCTTCCAGGCTAAACTATGAACTTTATGGTTGGTGTGGTCAGTCAACAAGAAAAACTTGTTTTAGGCCCCAGGGTGAGTACCTGATGACTGCTGTGAAGCTCTTGAAGGTTTTCTTTTTTCTTTTTTTAATTTTTTTCTCCCTTTTTAAATCATTTGGGATTACACAAACTTTAATGCTGGTGTTGATTTTTTTTGCTTTGTCGAGAAATAGTGCGTTATGCCAGTGTGAAAGAAAGAACGAGTGAAAACTGTAGGACTTCATAAACACAGCTTTGTATAACTGGGATTTATAGTTTTCAGACCAAAATATTTAAATCAATTTGGTTTAGGGAGATTAAAGTTTAATCTTTTTGGAAGAAGATTCAACACTAAGATAGAACAAAAATCCCTCAAGGCAGGAAGTAGTTTCATGAATGTGAGTGTGTGTTGATTTTTAACATGGAAAATGGTGTATCACATTGGTACCTACCAAAAAATAAGTTGAATTTATTACATGACAACTCATAAATTAAAATAAATGAAAACAGCAACAGCAAAACTAAGAAAAGGAGAGTGCAAGAGCAGAAGGAATGACTCAATACAGTGCTAATAAAAGTTGTTCAGCATTAAGGATTTTGAGATTTTGGATTTGTTGCCTGGGCAAGGGGGCAGAGTCAAGCATCTTTCAAGACTGTTGGAGGATGCACATTTTGGACTGGCTTGCGCTTTGTAGCTGGATGCTTCTGTTGGTTGATGCTGTTGGTGATGCAATGCTTTATTTTCCAGCACACCGCAGAAAAAGGGTAGTTTGGAGGTATCAGTCTGCTTTAGCTCTCTCAATGTCTGCATGTCCATGTGTTGGTATGCTGGTGTCTGACAGTCCTCTTTGTGTACAGCCCCCTGTCCCTTTGTGATTGTTCTGAGGGGATTTTATCTGAGGTGGTTAGAATTCACCAGCAGCAGTGATAAGAACATCAGAACTTCTGAAATAATGAAGTTGAGTAGCTGTCAAAAGTGGTAGGGAGTTCAGAACCATTTTAAGTCATTCTTCTGGGTGAGAAGGTGCTGAAAGTGGCAGATGCAACCTGAAACACTCAGTGCTTTTCTGAAGGAGGTCTCTAATCTGAATATGGCAGAAAATGGACTACACTGTGTATGTTATTAAATAAATGTAAAGAACCAATGTAGGGAAATAATGATGGGAAACTTGCAAGATACAGAAGCTGAGCTGATCCCTTAATGAGTCTACTTTCAGATAGACTTCAGCATTTTACAGTGGTTTAAGCTGTTTCCTTGCTTAGATGTTAAATTTAAGAGGTTACTTGACTTTTCCACTTTTACCAAAGATATTTTTGTGTCATCCTCTTAGGAAAGACAATACAGCAAGAGATGTGCCTGTTATTTATAGGACATCATAAAGAAAATATATAGCTTACAGTTCACAAATTAGCACATATTTTAATGTGTCTCAGTTCTTGAACTGCCAGAGTACATCCCTGAGCTCTCAGGTTATCAATTTCTAGATATCCTGAGGGGAGGGGATGTACAGAAGTGTATTTGGAAGTCTTCTCATAACCTCAAGTAACCTGATCGAACTTGTATTCCCATTTTTTTCCAAAAGTAGACCGGCATTAATTGTTCATGTAATATATGAGAGGATTTTGCTCATTTGTATTTTATCTTTAGTAGATATCAACTAGCATCTTAATCAATTAGTTACAGATCCTTATCAGCTCTTAATTCGAGTAGCTCTTACATGTGAAAATACTGAAGTGTCTCGCTTTTTCTTCTGAGAAATGCTAGGAACATAATTTTGCTTCTGCAGGAATTTCAAGTGCTAAAAATATAAAATCCTGGTAATTTTAAGACTGGGAGCTGCAATATGCATGCATGTTATGGATATGATTAACAGCCACCTCTTATCTTCCCATCTACTTTGAAGAGAATCTCTTGGAAGTCTTCTGTCAGTCAAAAAGTAATTTATAAATGAAGCCAGAATACTGAAGTCTGCATTTGAATTTTACTGCACCTTGGGGGCAAGAGGAAGAGCCCTTTTAATTTAAATCCACATCAAAGAGTTCTTTCACAAATTGTCCGGAGTCAGGATGGTCACAGCTTGGCATTCACACTTGCGACAATGAATAATTCGTTATCATGGTTTCTTATGGAATTATAGAAAAAGATAGGGTTTAGCAGCACTGTGGATTTTTAGCAGGTTTTAAAACCAGAAAAAAAAATATCTTCTGAACTTTTTTTTTGTCTTGCAGTCATGGTTACACCTTAAGAATCCCTTTCAATAAAGACTAGTTTTCAGACTGTTGGAATCATTGTCAGCTGATTTGCAGCTTCTCTGCCCACTGGGCAATAAGGATGCCCCATCTGATGGTGTGTTCATGACCTGTAAGCAACCTATTAACTGGAAAAGATTACAGATTTTTTTTTTTTAAGTGCTCGTGTTCGACTGAAATATCTCAAATGAAACCAAGTATCTTGCTGCTTGCTTGCCTTAAAATCTTCTGTTTGGTTTTATTTTGTGAAAAAATGTGACATTTCCCCATTTTTATATAGCCTGACTGCTGGCATGTTTAAATTCTGCTTCCTACAGAAGTGAGAATAAGTTATTCTGTGTGGTTGGTTTACCTCTGAGTGTTATTTTGAGACCAGCAAAACTACCATGCAAGTTTGGCCAGCTCCCTCTGTTGGAAACTGGGGAGATTTCTGTGCTGTGCTGAGCATCTCTGAGAGCTGGAGCACTCTTTCTTCCACAGATCATTCCTGCAGGAAATATGGGCCTGCAGCTCTACTCTGTCAGCCAAGAGAGGCCATTGAAGGAGAAATAGTAGCTTGAATTTTCCTTTTCCTGTGCTCTGTTTCAGGTGATAACCTGTTAAAGTAATTTGTACCTCCTCAGGCATATTTGAAAACAAACCCAAACCTAACTGAAGTGTGTAGTGTCCTTGGCACCAAAGGTTTTTGCTTTAAAAGTTCTGTTTTTGTTTCCTCTACTTGCTGCTGTAGTCAGTTACTGTAAAATATGCATGTTACAATCTTCTAATTGCTCACAAGGTTTTAAAGTGGGCTGTTATTTATTTATCAGCAGGAAATGGACAGTAGTCAAAATAATATAATCAGTTTCTGATGTATTTCCCTGCTTATTTTCCCACCTGTTCAAAAGTTTTCGTGTATTGTGACTGCTCAGGATTTTAAATATTTTTTTGATGTGCCTTCTTTCAGCTAGTGAATCTTTCAATTGCCATTTCTTTACTTTTAGAAAAATCAGATAGCCTTTGGTCTTGTGAGAGTGCCTTCCATTATGTGATCCTTTGCTGCTGCTTTCTGTTCAGAAATCTCCTAGTTAGAAATGCCAATTAAGGCAGCAAAGTAAAAATTCTTAATTTTTTAAGCCTTTACCTTGTAGACCATTAAAAATTTTCATGAAGGCCTGCTTTTCTTCCCTTTCCCGTTTTAGTGGATTCTAGTGGCCTTTACAGCAAACATGGTCGCAAAGGATGCATTGCAGTTACACGATTATTGTATGAAACGCTTAATATCCGTAATCTATCAATTTTGCACAGCCTCTGGCTGGATGTAGGTGCTTTATTTGTTCATGCTTCGTTTGAGTATTTCATGTAGGAATGGAAAAGTAATCCACTATCTATCTTTTATTTAAGTGCATAAAGGCTGCCAACATTAGTTTTAACTGTAACTCTTATAGCAAAAGTGACTATTGTAGCACGCTCAGCTGTAAAAATACAGAACAAAAATATGAAATGTCATATTTTTCTTGTGTCATTATGAAACAAATTGCTGAAATATATAATTTATGTATATTTTTATATGGACCATTTTCACAAAGCAAACTGACTTTTCTCTCAAGAATTTACTTCAAACAAAGGAGTTGTATGTGAACAGAGATGCAAATGCAAACTCTGGCAACTCAGTTCCTTAAAAGCTTGTGATCTGAGCCCCACAGCACTGGCAGAAAGGGCTGAATTACTGAGTCGGGAAAGGGGTCCCTGCAGGTCTGAAATGGGCCCCTGGCAGAAGTTACAGCTGTCACACAGGCAGGTGTTGGTTTGAATTTGCAATGTCTGCTTTATGCTAAAGCAGAATCACTGAGCTGAAATGATTTGGACCCTGGACAGAGACTCCCAGGCCAGTTATATATTACTAGGAAGCTCTTAGAAGCAAGGGGAATACACAGTTGTATTTTGCAAGAAGCACATGGAATGTGTTTCACAGCAGAAAATATTTAATTGAACCTTTCAGTTTTGTAAATGAGAAAATGGTTCTGGTTTCAACTTTCTCAATACAGAAACTGGACTGAAATAAATCCGGAAGGGAAAGTTCTACATTATAGCCCCAACAATGCCTTTCAACCAAAAATTTGCTTGTACTGTGTGCTTAGCAATTACTCTGTGTTTAAGTTTTCCCTGTAAACATTTGGATTCAGTAACTCTTCTGTAGGAGCAGTATTTTGATCTCATCAGAAATCCAAAACACATAAAAGTTAAAAGTTAACAAGTCTATTAAAAAAAAAAATCTGTTTTGCTAAAGATGTAGTTAAGGTACATAATCATAAGAACTGAATTTAAGCTGCATTATTATCTGGGGATATTTGTCTTTTTTTTTCTGCACAGGAATTAGAACAGGTCTTAAACTGCTTAAATGTGAAGAGTTTGTTAGGATAGGTACTAACTCACTGAGATGTCTTCTTGCCTAAAGCGTGCAGAAAAGTCATCACTGTGGATTCTATAACTTTTAGAAATTTACATCTTTCCTGAAAAATGGTTCCCTCTAAAAAAAAAAAAGGGCACCTTAGTTTATGCTTCTGATCTTCATCTTCAAATGTATTGCATGTGCAGATTTTAACATTTTAGACTCGGAAGGTAGTTGTAAATGGAAATGTAAAGACATTCTGCAACCACATGTAGAATACTTTTATTTTTTTCTAAGCTTGGCTATTCCTGCCAGGTGTTCATCTCTACTTTATATCCTCAGTTATCCTACTATGGTTTCCCATTCACGTTCTAAGCAATTGTACATTTCCTTACCTCATGTGAGCACATTCACTTCCCTATGACCCCCCAAGTTTCCATATGAAAAGACTGGCAAGAATGTTAATAGTTGTTACGGCAATAAGCAATTTATGAGGGTCACCCCATCCCTCATTATTTCAGTATTTATTCTTGCCAGTGAAACATTTCTTCTTGTTAACTTTTTTCTTGTTTTGTTTGTTGGCTAATGGAGAGTCAGGCTTGAAAATGTCATTGTTTGGAGGATTGGGCCATCAGTGTGTTTGGGTGTTAAACAACTCTGGTTTGTTATAAATGGAAATTCAAAAGAAGTGATAAACTTAAAATGCATAGCAACTTGTAGTTGCCATGGTGCTTCAACTTGAAGTAATTTTCTTCGATATTAAAATGCTTTTGGGTTATCTTCTTCGCTTTTAAGTAGTCAATATTTAAGAAGGAAATGGCTCTGGGGAGAAGTAATGAGAAACTGTTTCGGAATATCTAATGTGACAACCAAAGAGGAAGTGTCAAGAAAATTCCTCAGTGTTCTAGAATCTGTTTGGGGCCTGGCTGTTTCGGCAATGGAGGCTTTTATGACACAACTTCACAACACTGAAGACTGGTGGGTTACTGCAAATCACCCCCCCAGTCAGGGGGATCGTGAGTCAATTATTCAAGAAACAAATGAGAAGGTGATGTTGTGAAATACTGAGTCAGGGGACGGGATCAGTGCCCAGTGTGTCCTGTCCCTTTGTGTCAGTCGGTTGATGTGTGCTTGTCCTTCTCCTCCCTTTTACCCGCGATGTTCAGGTACCTGTAATTCTTACTTCTGCGATAATCAAGAAGATTCTTTGTCTGGATGTGCCACTTTGGAAAGACTTCAGACTTCTCCCAGAGCTGTGATACTTCGCCTCAGTAATTTTCAGTGTCAGAGCTGTTGAAGTGTTAGACTTGGGTCCCCCATGTGGACCTGAGCTGCACTACGGCTCTCTCTCTTTCCAGCCCAACTTCTGGATTTACCCTTTCTTTTTCCTGCCTTTATTGGCTCTCTTTGTTTCAAATGAGCACCTTCCATATGCTCTTCTTGCATGAGACCTTTGGCTTTTTAACAAAATAAAAATAATAAAGAATTCTATCAGTTGCTAATCATTTTATCTCGTTCTTGGAAATAGCGAAGGTTTGCAAAAGCCTCCGAAGTGGTGCATGACTTTGATACGTAAGTAGTAATAATCCCAAAGTGGCAGTGTAGAAACTGGTTGTAAGTGAATTTGTATTGAATTTCATTTAAAAAGTTCTAATACTGAGCATTTCTCTCTGACACTTTAGCTTCATTGCATGTAGAAATCAGCAAAAAGTGTCTCAGTGAGTAACTGCAGGAAGTTGTTGGTTTTTGTCTTTTTTCCATAAAATACTTTCTATTTTAAAGGCATAACATTTAATTTTTTAAAAACTAGCGTTAAAATCTCCTCCTTTGCTGCAGTCACACAAAGATTGCAGCTGGTGGAATCTTTCTGTACAGTGAACAGGCCAATTAATACAAGTTGCATAATATAAACTTCAGATTGCAGCACTGGCTTCTTTAAAGAGCTTGCATCACGTTTATTCAAATAATCAATGCTGTGTGAACCAAACATGTCAGTTAACTCAAAATGACCGTGTTCAGAGTTAATTTGGGCCTCCATATTTTGACTGCCTCTGTGTAGCTTGGAAACTCAAGGTATCTGCAGAAAAAAAATACTGCAGCTTGTAGATTTTAAAGTCTTCCCCGTTTTTAGTTAGGGTTCACTCTGATTCTTAGGGAACCATCAGTAGAGAAGTAAAATTACTTGTGTTTCTAGGAGTAAAAAAAGGTTGCCTTGGGGTTTTTTTGGATTATTTTTGGTTTTGGTTGGGGTTTTTTTCTGGCTCGTAAACAACAAGCATCTTTCTTTTCTAGTTAGTCACTGAAAACATAACAAACTAAATATAAATAAACTAAATATAGCATATAGATGTTTTGAATGCCATTAGTTCAGGGTTCAGGCTTCAGGCTGAGGCGTAACAGGACAGTGATCTTCTTAATACTGAAAGATGACCTCTTCAAAGCAGCATTCTGCAACTGTTCAAAGCTACTTAATGGGAAGAGCTGAAATTCAGTTGCAGCTTTATCCCTGCTTCCCTAGGTGGTTATTTACTCTTGCTAGAAAGCTCTGTGCGTTCCAGCAAGGTTTTGCACAATTTCCTCTCAAAAACACGGCAATAAAAGTTTGCGTATTTTACGTCTCCATGTTGGGTTATTTAGCTGGGACACGATTTGGGAAGCAATGAGAAAAGCCGTAGTGAAAGCTGCCTTCTAAAGAATGCCTTTCTGACCCTGTCACATCGCTGCGGCGGGTTGTGATGAGAACCAGAATGTTTACGTTCTGCTTCTCAGTCTAATGATCTACCAGCTCAGGATCTCTGTCCTCGTTTTCGGAGTCAGGAATAAATCACATCACTTCAGACAGCAGGTCGGTTTTTGAAATGTGCCTTCAGATTAGTCTTTCTGTCTGTCAGCAGTCAGCACAACTTAAGTTGCTTTTTACTCAATTAAGGTGACGTAACTCAGCAGTACAGTGGACGTAGCTGAGCAGTGTGATAAGCTTGAGGTAATTTGCCTGCCAGCAAATCCTGCTGGAACCTCCACATAAACAACACTCAAGTTGTTATTGTAAATGGGATAGTGTTTTGAGTTAGCATTCCTAAGGGATTTAATCTCGTAGCTTCAGGCACCTCAGAAATTATTTCAAAAGGGATGCCTGTGTTGACACTTACACTGTGGTGTAGTGATTCCTGGGCTGACTTTTTAAAGACTTAGCTTACACACCAAAAGTGGTTAAACCGGAGGGAAAGATAGAACTTGACATGTTTTTGAACAATGCCTGTGCTCTGCTTTCACCTTAAAATTCCCTCTGCAGTTCCTCACTGGTAATTCCAATGTTTTTATAGTTTCAAGTGTGTTACCTCTATTGTGCCAGATTTTAAGAAGCGAATACAAGGCTCTCCTGTGCTGCTGCTGTTAAGGTGAAGCTCGTAGTTATAAGAACATTTAGCAGCTCCTTCATTACCAATCTGAAATTGTGTATTCCGTCCTTCTCGATTCTAAAGACTTGCATAGTTTTTAGCAAGATTGCTTTGTGTTTTGCAAAGTAGAACTGTAAATTAAATCATCTCATTCATGTAGCTTCTCTAAGTGAATACCAGATGCTTCCAAAAGCTGCTGTTACTCAAGGAGCTTCTTACGATGAGAATTTTTCAGTTTGTCTCTTGTTCCTTTGCCAGCAGGTATCAGTGATGAGAAACATTAAACGGTGAGACTTTGAGTTGCTACCAGAGTGACACCACCTTAAGCAGTAGATTTTACTTAAAGAAATGTCAGCTAGGAGGGGAAGTCCCGTGAGTTCACTGTAGCTGCTGTCTGGAAGCTATGGATCTCATTGTCATAACAGCTGAGTGTGTACTACCCTCATGATTGGGTGTTCTTTACTAAACCGATCTGTAGTGTTAAGTGCAGTGTGTGGTTGTGTTGCTGCTTTAAAGACAGGCAGAACTTTTCAGTTCAGGAGGTAATGGATCTCTTCACATCAGCATCAGAATCACCATCAGCTCCAGGCTTCTGTTTTTATCTGCTCTTTGGATCCCTGTGGCCCTCTTGTGTAACTTTATATAGACAAAAGCCTGTTTCCGTGTTTCCTAAGTGTGTTCAAACTGGCTTTTGAAATAAAAATGATGCCTTAAGGAAGCTGCTACCAGTGCCTTTAGGCTGTCACCTCGGATTCATTGCATATGAAGTAAGACCTTGTAACCGACTTAGGTTGATTTTTATTTGTTGTTTGTGTGTTTTTGAGGTCCCACCCAGAAAAGATGCCAGAGCCTTCTTAATGTCAGGAAAGGCGTGGGGGATGGTGTTTATGAAAGGAGTTTTGTTTCTCAAGTCAATAGTAATCATGATCTCTTAAGTAGTGTATGAGGAGTGATAGTCTTAATCTGTGTGAAGTGAGAGGCAGTTCTGGATGTACTCCAAGAAAGATGCTACCTTTAAAATTAAGTATTTCATGCTAATCTTTATTTCCTTTGCAAGGAACCTGTAGAGATTGTTTGGATTCTTAATTTTTAGTATTAAGGTAGTATCAAGAGGACTGAACCTGCTCTGAAACGAAGTGAAATAAGAAGAGGCAAATTAATGCAAGAGTTTGTCTGACACAAAATGGGATGTCTTAGCTAGGAGAAGTTAGAGCAGTTGTAGAGACGTGAAATGAAAAGTGAGAATTCAGCATATAAGAGGAGAGGGTGGAGAAAACCAGAAGGGAAATGGGAATACATATTATTTTGTTAAGGTGACTCTTGCAGGATGTATATAATAAGTATTTAATATCTAATGTAGTATTGGTAGGGGAAACCTGGACAAGGAAGTCTCTAAGTCTGGGAGAGGTCTTTGAAGAATGAAATAATTGGTTAGCTTGGCTAGAGCAGCCCCGAAGGGTTTCAACAGTCTAATGAAGTCTGAACTAATTGGTAGTTGATGAGCTTGATCTTTGTTCCATTTGAGAGGAAGGCCTGGCATTGAGTGAATTGTCTTTGGTAATGCTTCGAATTGCCTCTATGACTTGTTGGAGTTTTTCCAAGCTACCTCCAGCTTATTTCTTTATAAATACTGGATCATTTTTTCCTACTTGATTTCCTCCTCTGAGACTATGCATTCTTGTTGTGAGATTTGGTCCCTCAACTTAGAATTAGTGGCAAGGCCAGGTTTGCCACTGGTGTAGTCTTGCACATCACCCATTCTTCTCCTTTTGTATTCATTTTATTCTTCTCTTGCTCTCACTGCTTGCCATGTTAGGCAGGAGAAGGGCAGTGAAGATTGCAGATACAGTGGATTGCTTAAACTCCAGTAGGGCTGTAGTGTCTTCCTTCTGGAAAACCTTTGAGTCTGCTTCCTTGCTGAAGCTGCTCCTCTGTCGTTCTTAGGAGCATCCTGGAAACTGACTTCTCTGGTCAACCTTGGTTACTGTAGAAGCTGATATCCAGTCAACTGATATTCAAGTCCCATTAAAACCAGTCCTATCTGAATGCTTTTGGCAGCAAAGACTCTCTGAGTGCTCCAGGGGTTGGTACTGAAGATTTTCGTGTCTAATTTTGCCCTGTATTCTGGAATTATGAAGCACTCACATAAATATGCAAGTATACATTGGTAAGCTGTAAAATATTGCAGTAAAGAGGAAATAGCTCATCATTTAAGGAAATTGCAATATTATGTTATTAATAATTTATTCATTAATGTATAAATTGATCCTGTATTATCACTCTCTCCTGTTCTTTTCCTTTTTGTTCCTATATATATTTATTTTTTTTTTAATACTGGTGTATTGGTAAAATGGACAGGTTGGATCAGTACCCCTGTTGCTCCTTTCCAAAAATGCTGTGCCTACAAAGTAATATTGAAAAAGCTTGATTTGTTTAGTGCTCATTACAGTTACTTAGTCTGGCATTGTCAGTAGTTATATGGGGGAAATTATTTGATATTAAAATGTGTAATCAATGTAAGTTCTTACTAAAAAAATACCTAGGATGGGTAAAGAAATAGATATAATTATATATTAAAATCCTATTAATGTTTTTGATGCCCGAGTTACAGAGAAATACTTCTATATAGAAGTTGAAAGCCCATTTGGGCATGGACCATTCCCAGTGCATCATGTCCACAAGCATCATGGTGGCTTGTTTGCAGTTCTCCTACTGCTGCATGTTTCTTCATTCTCAGAAAACAGCAAGGAAGGAACCTCAAAAAACATCTATTTGCCTCATTAAGGGAAAAATTAGAGCAGTGACATAAGTGGTGCAGATGAAGAGACTGTTTTGAATGTTCATGCAATGGTTGTTGCTTTGGAAGGAAACTCTGAAGCAGATTTTTGGGACTTGTAGGATAGAGTAAGCATTTCTCTACAAAAGGGAAGTTTACTCCCAAGTTGTAAGTACTGTAGTGACATGTTTGCTTTGTTAAATGTAAAGTGTTGGTATTATTCTAATATCAACAGGAGATTTCTCTGTAGTATTCTGTCCAGTAAGATCTCCTTGTTGCAAGATCACTTTCAAGCCCAAATATAATTAATTGACTTTCAAAAGCATCTTGATTTCCCTGTCAGCAATTAAGTAGTGTTATTGTAAGAACTTGCTAATTCTTATGTCCTTGCTGGAGGACAATCTCGTTCTTGTGTTCTCTCTTGCCAGGATTTGGTCATCCTGGAAAGAACTGGTAACTGAATATTAGGGGTTGCTCTACAATTGATTGGTGCTGCATAGGTGCATCCTCAGCCGTAGAGATGAACTAAAAATACCCCTGATACTGAAATATTGAAGAGATGAAGTGTGCCTGTTGAGGATGGGCGGTGCTGGAGATTTCATCCATGCTGGGAGTCTTGGATTGTGAAAGCCAGGTGTCCCCAGTTCTGTTTATTGGGGTGGAAACCTGATTAGGGTGAATTAGACCCCTGTTAAAGGCAGTTGTGGATTTCAGAATATGCAAATTTCTGCTTTCTTCGTTAGTCACATCAAATGTACTGTAGAAAATAGGGACAAGGGTCTAAGTTCATGGGTGCGCTGTATTTAAGCAAGAATAATCAGCTGAAATCACATCCAGCAAGTGCAGACTTTGAGATACCAAAAACAGTGCAAGGCAATCAGAGAGTCAAGGAAACACAACCTGAAAGGAGAGATTATGTAGCCTACAGAAGAAGAATCTGGAAGGGAACGTGACTCCAGAAATACACTAACAGCTACAGCAGAGTGAGAGTAATTGGTTATCTGTCTGGTAGTTGGGAGAAGTACTAATGCTCTTAAACTGGAGCTGGGAAAAAAGTGTAAAAGGAAGAACGTCCCTGATAATTTCAAAAGCCTTGGTGGGACAGATTACAATTACAGTCTGTGTTTGTATGCAGTCACGGTGTTAACACACATTCACGTGGTTGTTTTGTTTATTAAACGTGTGATGAAAGCATTCAAATATCTAGCTATAGCCTAGATATATTGGCCAAGACTGTGCTCTGCATGAGCATTTTTTGTTTTGATTCTGAAATTATTATGTCGCTTTGGGCATGTGTTAAACTTTCACACTGATTGTTGGGCTGGTGTTTGTTCAGTTTTGGGATTTTTTTTTTTTGTTTTTTTGATGTTGCACTCCACATTCTGGAAGACTTTACAAATGCATATTACTTTCAGGATGGATTTGTTTGATTTCCATAAGTAATTCTTCAGATACATTCTGTTGCATATTGTCTGCGGTTGTGGTCTGTTTTTCCCCTCTGTGAATGTAAATCTCTTTGAAGTAAGAGGCTTTAGTCTATGCTTATATTTACGATAAGGTACTAGTCCTTGACTAAGTTTTGCTGTATCATGTGTAGCATACAAATCAAAATACCACTTGGCTTCTGGGCCAAGAAAGGGATTTTCTAAGTTAAAACTGTGAGGCAGCTGAGAGCCTGTATGTGTTTGTAATGATATCAGGGTATGAGAGCAGCTGTGTTATGTGGTACCTATTCAGTGATTATTAAAGGCTGGAGCCAGTGTAATGTAACTTACTGTCTGTCATCTTTAGGAATCCGCCTTGCTTTGCATGCTAAACCAAGTGTTTTCTTTGGGGAGCCAATTTTTTTATTTTCCTTTGTTCATCTGGTTACCAAGTTTTTGCATGTAAATGCTCCTTCTGCAGGGAAATTCATTTTGTCTTTTGGGAGTTATTGCTGTGTTTCTTCAAAATACACATGTAGGCTACATAGACTGCCTGGGAAACAAGTAAAGTGTTTTTAAGGGCTTTAGCACCCAAGTGTTGCTTTCTGTGATTGCTGGCAAAATTCTTGACAGAAGGGAAGGTCAGTTCACCTGAGTTACAATGTTAACCTTGCTGTGATGTAATGTAGGGCTAGAAGGGTTGGTTTCGAAATTTGGTTTGATGCCCGAGGTGCCATTAGTAATTAAATTTGGGATGGAATGTGAAAATATTCTTGTTGGGAATAATAGATTTTTTATTTGTTAATAAACTAGTTAACTGGGAGTGCAGGTTCTACGCTCTGACATTAATATTGATTTAACATATTGTTTTTTAATAAGTGGAGGGGAGAAAAGCCCCACAAGCATCAGTTTGTTCTCATAAAGGGTTATATACTAGTTTCAAAACAATTCTAGTGCATTCCCTAAGTCCATATTCAGGGTAGGATTTTATTGTAATCTTAAGTGTTCTAGTTTATTATTACACTGATACCCATGTTCCTATGGAAAAAAACCATTAAGGCTGCCTTTGGGACGTTTTGTCCAAGTTGTTGAATTTTATAGCTCAGTTTTAATTGTCTAGTAAATGGAGGGTTGTTTTTGGTTTTCGGTTAATCAATGGTCATCTAGAGTATAACCTCAAAATCTAGAATATAACCTCTGTACTAGGCAGACCAAAGAGACCTGTGTGTGAATGTTAAGACCTTTAGGAAAGATTTTAGTAAAGATAGGGTATCTATTGGGTGTGTGGGTGTAGCTAAATGCTGTACCAAAGCATGCTGTGGTATTTTAGTTCTTTATTCTGCATACGCGTGTGGGTTTTTTTGCTCTCCAGAATACTTGGTGATGGGAGATAAAGAATTTGTTCCATTTGTTTCTTTTGTTGAACAAAACTTGCTTTTCAGTGAAGCTACTATTCACATTACTGCTCCTTCTGCCTTGAGAAATGATGAATGCTTCCTGTGCAGAAGGAATTTTCAGTATCACTTTCCAGTATTGTTTGATGGTTTGGCTTTCTGCTTTATCTGCACCGTATTTCCTGTGCCTCCTCTCCATTCTCTGAGGTTGAGTCCAGTTGAACCTGGGCTCTTTTAGACTATCCATGTTCCTTCCTGTCCCTGCAGGAGCCTACAGTTGGAGTAGGAGCACAAGGCTGGATCTCCATGGCCCGTGGAGCTCAGTGGTGACAGGGCTGGCTGCTGTTTCAGCTTCTCTACCATGCTTGCCTTTTGACTGCCTCTGGGCTGATGCTTTTTGAAACCACAGTGTAGGTCTCCAGCCCTCTTCTGAGAGGCAGCACCTAGTCCAAGTCTGATCCTTGGTTGTGCTTCTCTTTCCTGTAAGAATCCCTTTTCAATTAATGCAGCCCCTTTCAATTGCTATCTTGTGTCTCAGGCACAGGCTGTTGTGGGTTTTCTCAGCAGCCCTCTCAATCTAATTTTGCCTGTCCTGGATGATTTTGTATCAATTGCAAGTTATTCCTATGCTCTTCACTTGCTTTTTCAGAGAGCCTATGAATATCTTGAGTGTAATGGGTCTGGTATTCTGCATATTCCTACTCGTACATACTCAGGGCTCAGGTTTTGTTTCATTACTGTGAGGCTTCTTTAAGAGATCTGAATGAAGGACTTTCAAAAAAAAAAACCAAATTTTTACAGATAACGATATGGCTCTGATTAATATGATTCCATTACAATAAATGTGCAAGGTGAGGCTTTCCCCTACAGAGGTAATACTGATTTTTTCATAGTATACTCTGTACATTAAAATGTCTATTAATTATGTTCTTCTCTGAATACCTGCTAATTATGTTGTTCTTAATACCTGACAACCACCCAGTACGGACGCTGAACTTGGAAAAGAGTGAAGCACTTAATAGCAGACAGGATCACCGTTTGATATCCACATTCTTCTGACACAAACGTCGCTTAATGCCAAGTGCAGCCATTATGTCATACTACTAATTTTTTCCTTATTTCCTTAGAATAATTAGATAAGTACCAGTTTAACCAGGTAGTTTTATTGCAGTTCGCTTACCTGTTCTCTAAAATAAAACTTGTGTAGTGAGATTACTTTGAGACACTTTACGACTCTCTTGCCTATAAAGAAACGCTTCAGCACTTCGAAGGGGAACTTGGTTTCTCCAGTAAGAAAAATGTGGCTGGCTATTTTACTGTGGTTTTGCCTGTCTTGAGTGCTCTTTCTGCCTCTTCAGATCAAACCTCTTCTTAAGATTCTGAGAGAATTTTGTCTGTTTGGAGCAAGCCTCTGTTTGATTTTTGTGCCATATGCCAGAGGCAATTTTTCTTGGCCTGCTGAATTGTGGCTTTACATTTTTGCTTTCCATACTTGGACCAGGTTCCGCTTTTTGAAAGGTCTGGGGTTTTTTTGAGGGTTTTATTTAGTAGCTTTTATGTTTTAAAGATTACAACTGGATAAGAGTTGGCTGCTGTGTTTACCCAGCAGCTCCTCTGCCTTCCCCCCAGCTTCCTGCTTTTTTCCTGCCAGCTGAAATAAAAAACTCTTGACTTTCTGGTAGATGGCAGCATTTACTGCCTGTTCTCCTGCCCGTCTCAGTGCTCGCTGGAGGAGCTGGATTCACTTAATACGTGGGCAAACACGTTAAAGCCAAGAGGGAAGAGGAAGGGAGATTTTTGTCAGCTTTCTCCCAGACTTGGAGCGAGCACTGCCAAGGGCACAGTGCCTTTCTGGAAGAGTTAACGTGGCTTATGCTGAGCACCTTGGCTCAGGAGTGGTTTTTCTTTTTCAGATCGTGGTTATGTGAAATTTCTCAGAGGAGATTGAGTAGCTCAGCCTGTGAGTAAGAGGTGATGCTTTTCTGTTGCACAAGTCTAAACACTGGATGCAGCATGCGCACACTGTAAATACAGTGTATATAAATAGCGTATGCTGAAGATTAATTAAACTGAAGCGAGGCTTTGAATTGAACATAAAGACTAGGATTATTCTAGAAAGAAGTCTGTCATTAATATTGCCTTGCTTTATTAGCAGAGTTTATTCCGTCTGTTTCAAGCAGGTGGTATTTTCAGGTTTTTTTCAAGCTCTCAGTATTTCTTCCTCTTTGCAAACTTGCTGCAAGAACACAGTTGATGTCCAGTCTAACATTTTACTTTGGCATAAGCTTAGAAGGGGACTAAGAGGACAAAAAAGCAATGTTGGAGTAGGATGTGGAATAAAATTTAATGGGACACAAATGAGGATGGCATGGGAAAAGTAGGTATGTCAGTGGTAAAAAGAGTTGCAATATTTGGTGTTTTCATCCTTCCTGTGAAAAAAAAAGCATGCTTGGCTTCGTTGGGTAACTGTGCTTTCAGCCAGTTAGTGTATATATATCTAAAGGGGAGGGAAGTGTCAAAATATTTTTAAATGTTGCTTTTTATGTCCTTGAAATGATTGAATGTAGGGGAGGGAATGGAAATAGTTCATTGCGTTATGGAAGTGTTGACTTTTGTGTCCAAACCAATTCAAGGAACATATTGAAAATGGAGTTAAAATCTGTTTATCATGTTATTCCTGTTAACAAAAACATTTGGATATTTTTGCCGATCATATCAGACACTTTAAAATCATCAGAGTATAGATGCAAAATCTCCTGAAGAATATGTAATTCACTGACTGGTAAAAACATTAGCCTTTATGGAAGAACTTTAAAATACCTGTGCTGCAAATGTTAAACAATGTGGCACTTTTCTAATGAAATCTCTAACTCAGTGCATTTTTGGGATGTAAATCTGCTGGAACTGACCAAATCCTTATGTTTCTTGAAGGCACAGGTCACTGGTGGGTTACAAGTATATCAGTGTGACTAAATCAAATCATTGATTCAAAAGAAGAGTGACTTTTGTAATGATTAAAGATTTCAAAGGTAGAGTAATTCTGTGTTTGCTAGGAACAGAAGTTTTTGACTGTTTAAGCCATTCTTGCTGTCTTTCTTTCTCTCTCCTTTCTGTCCCAGCCCTGAGAAGATAGCCCAGAGGAAAGAAAGAAATATTTTTCTCCGGGAAACTTTTTATTTTCCACACTCTGAAGGCAAATTCTGTTTTTTGTGTAAAAATTTATGTAAAGGATTTATGGGGATAGACCACAGCAGTCCTTTCTCAGCATCTTTGAAACTTTAGATGAAGTCTAAAACAAACAAACAAATGTGAGGCTGTTTGGTTGGGATTTTTTTGTTGTTGTTTTGGTTTGTTTTGTTTTTTGAATAAATTTACCTTGTGTCTCTTTTACTATTTAAAAGGCTTTGGCTTAGGGTAAGACCCATTTCTGTGGTGACCTTCCTGCTCTTGCTGTTCAAGCCAGGAAGAACATTTGAGACTCATTTTAATAAATGTAGGCTGTCTTACATTATGAGCTTCATTTTTTCGGGACAAGCTGAATATTTGGATGGGATTTAGTTTTTATTTGGTGGGGGTATTGTTATTTTTTCAAGTTGCATTTGTATATTAACTTACACTGCAGATCAAGTTACCTCTTTCACATACTTCTGTGAATAAGTTATGTATGTTCCGCATTAAAATATTAATGCAGGCTATATTTGAGTCCTTGGCACAGGAATAAGATTTTCCAGGTGAAGTGACTTGAGGTTGCAAAAACCATGCCAAGTACTGCAGTGCCAAAGAGGACTAGTTTATATGTAATTATTCTCAGATGTACTTCATACAATTAATAATTACATTGTACTTACCATCATGAGTAAAACCTGTTTTTCCAACTGTTTAGGTTATGCATATCTGAATTATTTAAATATGGGTTGTTCTGGGATACTGGTAAGAATTCTGGGGGAGGAAGTTGGCATCTAAGTAGAATTTCTTAATGGTTTCAAGAGTGAAGAGGAATTGGGGAATGATTTTTGGAATGGACCTGTTGCCTCACTAACCTGGGTTCATCCTAACAGGCATAAATGTTCTGTACATAGTTCAAAAGCAGAAGGCTGCTGTGAGAAGATACCAGTGCAGTAGTCAGTTCATCTTTCTAAAGTTGCTTTCAAACTTTAAAACTTGGATGAAATATTTGAGGGTTAATGCTACTTTTGAGTTAATAAAATCGAAAGCTTGGGAGAAAATGCGTGTTAGAGGCAAGCATAAATGCTGACACTTCATATTTGAGTATCTCTTACCAAGGCTTAAAAGAGTGGAAATGCTAGATCTTGTCTTTAAAATAAAAATGTAGGGTTTAAAATTCATATCCAGAAGGAATAAATTTGATAATCATCAAAGGTAACTTCTGTCTTCACACTCAACAGGAAATCCAAATGCCTGTCAGTCAACTTGCGCAAGTCATTTCTCAAGCACACAAAAATCTGAAAGTTTGTATAAAGAGATTAAAAAGAAAAGGAAAAAACTAATATTCCGCAATGTAACACTAAAGAATCGAAATACCCCTGTGGTGTAATTTTGATTGATCATACAATAATGGCACTGAAATATCTGTATGTGTGCAGTTCAGGTACTGGTATTTCTAACGAGCTTTTGTTTGCATGTTTTTATCTGAATGCGCTCTTTGGGTGATTCTTATTTACATGGGTTGGCAGTGGAGTACTAGATTATTGCTTATGGAGATAGAATTTTTTACCTCCCATTATAAAGCCTAAAGGAAATAACAATTCTAAAATCTGGGAGCAGGTAGGTAAAGGATTTCTCTGAATATTAACCTATAACAAGCTATTAAAAAAAACCCCAACCAAACAAAACCAACCAACAGAAAACCACCACAAACCCTGTAACTCCTACATTTAGCAGAAATTCTCTAATAATACACTGAGTAATACTAACCAGAACAAAACCTTTCTTTCAGAATATGGTAGTATTTTGCCTTAAATACATTTATTAGGAGCAGTTGTTTTAAAACTTACGGCAGGATTAACTTTTTTAGTACTGCTCATAGATTATTTTGATGTTTTGGTGCAATAAGAACTCTGGGAGTATCTTATCTAGGCTAATTTAATCTTAAAAAAATAGCGCAAGTCTTGAACACACCTTGCATCAGAGAGAGGGCTCAGGGTTTTAGTGTATTAACACATTAATGGAAACTTAGTTTTTGATAAGCACATTTTCTTTGTGTATCAAACTTCCAGTTCTAAACAAGTGACTGAATTTCACTGGATTTTTTTGAGTGAGGAGTGTTTGGGTGTGGAGTTTTGAGTGCGGGTTGTGTTTTGTTTGTTTGCTCTACACGTGTTAATGAATTATTGAAAATAGGGGAAAGATGTCAGTGAATCTTCAAGCACTGCTGTGCAGTCCTGTATATCCCAGCACATCCTGATGGGCTGTGGTGTGACTTCCTGGGAGCTGGAAGCTGCAAGTCTATGCCTCAGGAGCTGCCCTGGTGTAGGTGGACAAATAAAAAATCCATTAATACTCAATTAATAATCCTCAGTTAATAGCTGGGGGTTATTTCACACTGCTGTCTTATTAGCCCATGCAAGTACAAGGTTTGGCAGATGTCAACACTTGTAAGACACTCTTTGCTAAGGAAGTATAACAAATTCTTATTTTTCTCTAGTGGCAGGATGTTGCCAACCTATTTCAGCTCTGCTGGCATTGCTGTGCAATTGAGAGCACAATGATTCATTTTGGTAATACTATAATATCTCAGCATTATAGTCTTAGCAGCTAAGGATTTACCAAGAAAAAGTATTAATCCATAATTAATGGTCTTTCATAATTATTCTACAATATTACATGTTTATATACAGAGTGAATTAGATTATTGTTTCAAGGGTTTCCAGATATAATTTGATCTGTTTGAAGTGCAGCATAGGATATTGCATGGGGATCTGTAGCTCTACATAAATTGTTTAAAAGCACTTAAGGCAACAGAGATTTTTTAGATGGAGGAATTCATGCGATGAAAATGTTAAACTTTTGTTTGTCTGGAGGTGGTTTCCCGAGTATTTTGTAGCTGCACATGACATAAAGATGGTCCGGGGGGGTTGCTCTGTGCATGGTTGAGTTCCGTAGGTCAAACAAAGACGGTGACCTTTGTCTACAAAATCATTTACAGTAAAACTGCACATTGCACTTAGAAACTTCTTTGTGTGTAATGCACTGTAGTGGACAGAGATGCTGTTGGGCAGAGAAACTTGTCTACGAGTTGGATTAAACACATTTACAGGTTTTGTCCATTTATGCTGTTTGCACACTCATGGTGTACCTGAACTTGCACTGTACAAGCTTCTGCTTTTCAAACACTGTATTACTGTAAGTAGTTCAATCTTTTTACGTAATTTTCTCCGTTTTCAGTTAAGACCAAAACCAGTTTGTCATCTTTTCTTATTTTATTTGAAGTCGTGCGATTGTTTAGGAGGTTTTTTTTGAGTTTCAAGTAGTTTTCTTTGAAATCTTGGGTCACAAATGGCTTAAAAGGTGCAGAATCAGCAGCAGTTTCGAACCACAAGCAAATTTTGATTTGTTCTTCTCATCTCCTCAGCAGAGGATTAAAGTAATTATGTTCTCATGTAATAATCAGTGAAGAATAAAGCATTTGATCTTTCTTTTATTTTTCTGGTTTTCAAGTAGGATGTCAAAACATTTTTTTTTTAATTTTCACTTTCAATACTGCTTTGTGACTGTTTGTATCTCTGTGTGTGTGTGTATATTTCTAAGTAATACCTTAGCCTTAAGAAAAAACCCATCAGAGGCTGCTTGAAAGAAAAGTAAAGCTGTGAATGAATTGCTTCTGGCTTGCATTGAAGGCACACGTATTGGCTATCTTGTTCATTAATTTTTTCTTTTCTTTTTGGACTAATTGGGTTTTTATAGTTTGCTTTCAGCGTGTAATATACCATACACTTTACCTCTCAAATTTCCTGTGATTTTTCTTCCTTTAAGTGCTTTGGAGGATAATGAGTCTTTTACTTACAGGAAGTCAAATCTCCAGTGTTTACTTTTCTGTTCTTAAAGATATTGTAAATTGACATGATTGCATGTTATCTGAGTACATCTTAATTTTAAAGATGGGTATTCTAAGAAGATATAATCAGCTTGCAAAATATTCTTGGTGTGTGCTATCCTAACTAAAATTTGACTGCAGGATTCCAAGCTGAAGAGATTTTTGTTAGTCATGTAAATCCAATTTCATTGTTGATTTTTCTTGTGGTTTTGATTTGTTTATTTCCTGTGAATCATGTGTGAATGGTATCCTGAGAATAAATTGTGTACTTTTTGAAGGACATGAAATACTGGAGTGATAATGAAACCTTATCCCTGGGCTGTTGTCCTGAAAACAAAAGTCAATTAAAAAAGCATTTAAAGTGTTGCTCCCTCTAGTTTTTATTGATGTATGTAGGCTTTTTCCTATTGAGAAATACAAAGCTCATTATATCAGTTAAATCTATTTTAACAAAAGGGAAAGCCAGAATATGATGATTTTCATCTGTGCTGGTTTTATTTTAACTGTCACTGTGATTAGATTTGCTTTCAGCAGCTTTAGGAGGCTGGTGTCTGATGTGGAGTTCTTGGGGAGGGTAACGCTGAGCTGGTGGCAGCTTGGACAGAAGCAAAGCCTGTGCTATTAGCGGCTAATCCACTGTGCCGGATCCGGTGATTCAGCTGGCAACAAAATTAAACAGCTACACTCTGGCTGGTGAATTTTGTTGTCCAAGAATAATAAATAGTATCCCTGTTTCAGTCATCTTTCTGTGAAAACCCCCTAACAAGCACTCGTATCAAGTATCTGATGGAAATTTATAATTACAGACCTGTGTTGTGTAGGGAAGTTCAACTGCAAATTAGCTGTGGATCGTTCAGAGTTTAATTATCCTGTTCACTGCTTTAATAATCTTTCGATGTCTGTGGCTTGAGAATTACTCTACTCTCCCTTCCACAATCCATGCTGCATCAATTTCATAGGGAAATAGAGAACAGTGGGTAAGCTCTGGCCTGCTGGAGGGAGATGTTCGTATTTGGCAAGCTTGTGTAATTTGAAGTGAAAGTCAACTCTGCCACGAGTGGGTGGATCATGCCCTACCTTGTTGGAAAGGTGAAGAAGCCAGGGGAATAGAATAAACCGTTTGAAGATATTTTTAAGCTTGAAAAAAAAAACCCCTAGTTTCTAATAAATTGATGCTATATCATCGTTCCTGCTGGGCTCCACTTCAGCTGAGAAAAGTGGCCAAATGTAAGAGAAATTATCTCCAGCAGTTTGACACATGCAGTCATGGTTTCTTGAACAGCATATTTGCTGGTTTTTGCAGCGTTCGCCAGAGGTGAGGATTTGTTTTGGAGGTTTTTTGGAGAACCTGCACAAGAATTCCTGGCCAACAGCAGTCTGTGGTTCAGTGACTTCTAGAGTCAGAGCTTGTATCGTTGTATTTAACTGCACCTGATGGGTTTCTGTATTCATCCCTGACCCCACACCAACTCTCCACAAGTTGTTTTCGAAGGTAACCAAGGCTCTGTGTTGTTTCATATGTGCACACAAAACTTTCTGTGAATTCTCTGAGATGACCAGTCTGTGAAACAGGATCTATTATAATACTAAGGTTTTATTCCATGGTAGAAATGGTCATCTCAAAGCCCCCTGTTGAATATTATAGAATCATGGAATGCTTTGGGTTGGAAGGGGCTTTAAAGATCATCTTTTTCCAACCTCCTTACCATGGACAGGGACACCTTCCACAAGACCAAGTTGTTCAAAGCCCAGTCCAACCTGGCCTTGAACACTTCTAGAGATGGGATGTCCAAAACTTCTAAGCAAACTTGTTCCAGTGTCTCACCACCCTATAGTAAAGAATTTTTTGCAGATCTTTCCACTGTTTTAGTTGGAAGCCATTCCCTCTTGTCCCCTCAGTACATGCTCTTGCGTAAAATACAAAGAGTTTTTTTCATTAGTATCATGTTACATTGCCACTATTAAATATCACTTGCTATTTTACTGCTTCTGTTCCTAATCTTGTGTAAGTCCTCTGTGATCCTTCAGCTGCCCCTTGTTGTTATCCTGAATGGCATCCTTGGTCCTGAGAATACTGGTGAAGTTTAGCTTCTGTATTGCCTTCCTCTTTGAAGTCAGGATGAAGAGTTTGTGAGCTCAAGCCCTTGCAGGTTTATTAATTTGTGTCCCTTCACTCTTGTGAGCCCGTTACCATCTCTTAACCTTAGTTTCTTTCAGCAGCTTTGATGAGTGACCTTACAGGATACTTTCAGGAAAACAAGATTCTCTGAGAGCTGAGAGGCCTGTTAGATTTTTTTTTTTTTGGTGGGTTTTGTTCATTTGTTTGTTCACTTGTTTGGTTTATGGGGTTTTTTTTTTGTTGTTGTTAGTTTGTTTTACCAGATAGTTCTCTGAGCTATGGCATTCATTTTCAAAAGCTGTTGTAAATGTTTTCCTTTATTTTTTAATTTCTTTTTTTCGGTTGAAAAGCTTTCTGATTCTGCAGTTTGAAAGATGAGCTGTATTAGGTTTGAGATATAGGCCTGTCTCCCATTTTTACCCTTTACGCATTTGCAAGCGATTCTTCAGAGTCTGCAGTGTATTTATTTTTAGACTTGTGAGTTTTCGCTGAACTTTGCATTCCTTTTTCCATTGAGCACTTTGAGAATTTTTCTTTGTTTCACTAAACTTTCCTTTCTTTGCTATTTAGTGATGCTGATCTGTATTTTGCTTTAATTAATTTTGAATGTTATTCACATTTCCGTTGCAATATATTGCATTTTCTCTAATGCAGAAGAGTTTTTCCTCCACTCTTTCACTGCTGTTATTTCATCAACTTAATTTTTGCATATGGAGAGACTTTGGAAATGAGGCAGTGATCTTGAGCTTGTTCAGATTGATTCAGCCGGAGCTTGTGGCTGTAATTCTGCACTGAGTACACAATCAGCAAGTTGTGAGAATAGCATGTTCTTCTAAGTAGTTAATTTTAAATTCATTATATTTGTTTTTATAAACTGATAACTCTTAGAAAAGGATATTTTTACTACAATTCCTGCCATTAATAGAAAGAAGCAGCTTAATGAGCACATATGTAGCTGCAATTCAGAATGAGTTTAAGAATGTTGCAAAGAGCTTTGGCTGACTGGAAAGTTACTTTGAGAGGAGAACTGAGATATTTTCCAGATGGGATCGCAGCAGTTTTAACTCTGGCTTTATCGGTTAATAAAAGGGATTTGTGCTTCGTGACAGTTATTGAATAAGGATTTGAAAATGTCTATAGGTCTTGCAGCACAAAAGAGCTGCTGAGCTTCGGTGTTTCTTACACAAAAACTTGTATTTAATGTGTTGTTTAACTTCTGTGTTGCATCAAAAACTGAAAAATATTTTTATGCTGCTTCTGTTGATGCCAGATAGAGTTGAAGAATGTATTCTCAGCTGACCAGGTCAGTGGTGATGTTGCTCTGAAAAATTTTCTTTGACTTGTACAATTCTTGCAGTATAAATATTTTGTAGGAAATTCAATTGCATTGGACATAAAGAAGGAGGATTCAGATTGGATTCCTGAGGTTGTCAGTCTTGCAGCAGAAGTAAACTTATTCATATATGGAATAATTTACTAGATTTCTTTTAGTGGCAACTCTGGGAATAAACATAAAATAAAAAGGAATGTTACTAACAGGTTGAATTTTAGAAACAGTAAAGATTTTACTTCAGCAAGTACAGTACCTTTGTCAGGGACTGTTGTTCTCTTGCCCATATTGAACGTGTTTTCTAAATCTAAGGACTATTTTTAAAAGACAAGCATATTTATTAAGAGAATAGTGGCTGAAGGGGAATTCGCTCTACTCTGAGGATAGGCAGAAGGTTGGCTGTGTAGTTAGAACTTGTCTTTGGGATCGGCACATCTGTAGCTTGTATTTATTAAAGGTGCTTGGTTCAGACCTGGTCTTAGTCTCAGACACCCTATAATATAAATATATATATTTAAACGTGGGAAACAACACTAACAATGCGGGCAGCAGTGGCAGTTTTATATGTTCTGGCACATTGTCCAATACAATTTTCCAGATGAACCATTATGGTCATGTATTAAAGACCAACACGCAGCCTACTTTTATAAGCTGTGAACAGCAGATATAAACCTTATTTTTCCATTTTACTTATTCAAGAGCACGAGCACAAACTATTGTAACTTGAGCACAAACCTATATTTAGAGAGGAAATGACAATGGAAATAGGAATGCTCAAAGAGTTGAAAATTCAATCTTATTGTGGGCTTTTGAAGAGTGAAAGACTATGAAGAGTCAGACTTATCAGGAGATTGCAGTAATTTAAGGAATAAAATCCAGGGCACTTATCAGCTGGTGTACTGAATGCACATGTACTTTGTGGGTCCTTTGGTTCTGTTTGCCCCAGGAGAAAGATTCAACATCTATTTCTTTTGCTCTCAATATTGAAGATACTAGGACGTGGGTTAACAGGGAAAATATAAGAGAAGAAAGTTAAAGAAAGCAAAAATAACATGGGATGGAAAGAAAAGCTGTAAACCAGGACAATATTTTCAAGTGAGGTGCAAAAATAATTAGAAAATAACAAAAAAGAGAGAATATATGTTACACAACAGAAACACTGAAAAAATGAAGCACAGTCAAAACCACGAATAGAAACAAGAACGTAAATTATACTACAGAAATAAGAGAAAAATTACTCATCTTTTGAACTTTGCATCTGTAATTTTTCCCTTGTGGTTGTCTAGACACAGATATATCCTTTTTCTTCATTTTGTTTGAAAAATGTTCTTTCCACTTGAATAGGTCAGCTGATAGATAAGATATAATGACATAATGGCAAACAGATTTTAAATTGCTACATATTTCTGGAGAATGCAGCTTCACATAGAAATGGAAAAATTCTTATATATCTGTAATGTAGTGTTTGAGAGAGTCATCTTGAGGTATAGTAATACCTGGTAACCAAATCCAGGAAAGCTGCTTGTGTCATCATGCCAAGGCTGAGAAGAGAGCTGAAAAGAGCTCATGTGTAAGAAATATCATTGTGGAATTCTTTTGAGGATGCCAGAAAGTCTTGTGAAACTCAGCTGTATATAATCTACTGAAGAATTTATCATGTTTAGTTAAAAACATCAATTACATAAGTCAAGGTTCTTAATAAAATCCATATAAAGCCTAGTTATAATGCTTAAAGTGCATCATATTTCATTCTGAAAGAGTGGCGAGTTTGATACTGAGACTGAAAATTAACTTCAATATACTGCTGAACACCCATCTTATTAAAGTGAGCTGCTCTGCTGTCAAAGCAGGTGATCAGGGCTGTTCATGTGTGGACTGTTGTGAAGAAGCTGTTGGTAAGAAAGATGTTTAAAATATTTACCCCCTGATTTCTTGTTAAATACATTAAAAGAAAAAAAAAATACCACCACCACTTCAGTCATTAGACATTTTCTCACTTAGCTTCTAACTGTCTGCAAAGAGTTTACTGAAAGTAATTTGTATTCCTGCAACACTCTCTGAGGCTCATTGTCTTTATAACACAGTGATCTGGCATGGCACCAAGTGTCTTGTGTGGAACCAAGACTTTGGTTTGGATATCAGTGCAGAAACTCTAGAAAAATGTTTCAGCTTCCATGGCTGTTTGATTTTAATCCCAGCTTTGTCATCGTCAAAAAAACTATTTTCTAGAAGTGCTGTGTTACAGGCTGCATTTCCGTACTAATGTATTAATTCAATTATTTTTTTCTTTCAATACATATTTATTGTGTGGCAAATTGGCAAATTTATACTCACATACTGTAAAACTTCCTTATCAAGTAGAACAGATCTTGAAACTCAAATTTATGTCATTGTAAAGGAACCCTTTCAAGGTCAGCAAGAGACTGCTTTGCAAGTGTTTGGCATTAGTTGTGGAATCAGAGTATTTTGACTTTACGTGCTACTCATAACCCCCTCGCATTTCGTTATTGTGGCTACAATTTGTAGGTCATTAAAACAAAAAAATACAGATTCATCAACAGAAAAAACAGAACTGTCCTAAAATTTCCTTACGTTTCTGTAAAGTTGGGCACTTGTCCAAGAAGTGCAGAGGGGAGTTTATTCCATGAAAATTTGTCTTCTGGGAGAGAATATACCCACAGAAATTTAACTTCAGAGCAGACCTTTTGAACTTGTAAACTGTTGTCTAGCTCAAAGAAAATTCTCATAATTTGTGCTCAGCTTGATGGGATTTTGGGAAGTGAAGGGGAATGAACCTGAAACAAGAGAACAGTGTTTACTTCAGTTTTAGTGGGTTTTATTAGCGGCTTCTTTATCCCCTTCGTCTTCTATATGTGGAAACTGCAAACTACTGATCAGGTACCTGTGGATTTGTACAATGATCTTTCTTCAATGGCATTTATTTATTTAGTGTTTAGAATGAAGCTAGAACAAGCTTGCCTGGATGAAAACATTTTTCACTCAGGAGGCAACTCTTATGTTCATGACACCTTGCATTTTAAAAATAGATTTTGGTTTGCCAGTCTGAATCTACATGGAAGTTCAGAGAGCAATAACAAAGCAAATGATGAAAAGTTAGATGATGAAAGAATAAAAGCTTAGGTAAAAATGTGAAATATGATTTAGTACTTGTTTCACTTGTTTCTTTAAAGTGCTCACTAGCTGGCAAAGAAATAGTGGAATTTTTATCAAGAAGATGAATTTTCATCACCTGATGATGGACTGCAGAATTCATCTGAATTTTGCTATGTGGATATATATTGTAGTGAGGATTCTTTTTGTATGTATTGGTGGAGGGAAATTAACTACCAAGGTATTATGTGATTAAAAATCAAGTGAACACAGTTAGTGTTACATGACTATAAATAGACTACTCTTCATAGCGATGTAATATTATCTCTGGAATATGGAATGGGATGTTTCGGTGTGTTCATGGAAGGTTCAGCTGTGCCATAGTTCTGTTGTGTGCCTTGACTTCTGAGTTTATGCCTGGGAGGAATTGCTGAAGTGGAAAGACTGCCTCTCGTTTTGTGCAAATTCAGAGGCAAAGGGCAAGGATTTATGTTAAAATAATTACCTTAGTAAAGAGGATTTTTAAAGCATAGGAGTGCAGAGTGCAGGTCTTAGACTTCAGAACTCCGTGTCTGAAGTTGCAGATTCTCGTAGTAAATACGAGCATTTTTGCATAGATAGGAAAACCCAATTTTTAAATTACTTGTAGACATTAGTGAAGCTTAAGAATAATGTCCTGCTTCTCTACCAGCCATTGTATTAACCAATAGCCACCATACTGGAAATAGAGGACTTGATATTAGAGTTTATTCCAAGTCCCTTTCTTATGCTCAGGTGTGGTACAGACCAGGAGGTGGGCTGTGCTTCTGTTTTTATATAAGCATCCTTTAAATACAGCATTTATAAAGTAGCCTGCCTGGCTCTGCTTTCAGCTTGAATGATGAGAGGGAAAGCATTTTAAAAAAAACAGAAGTGCCTGGGGCACAGCTTTTTTCTTCTCACAAGAGGGGGAAAACTTAGTGTATTCATTTGAGAAAATGAATATACAATAAATATGGAAGGAGGACTGTGAGATGGAGAAAACCAAAACGTTGAAGACTTCTGTACCACTTGTTTGTGGGTGTATTAAAAGATGTTAACCTCCTGAGGGGAAAAGGTTTGAATATCTGCTTCACAGGATTTTTGCATGTGAATAACTTGAGTTTTGATATCCAAATAAATTGTTTCATTAAGAAGCTAAGTGGTTTCTTTATGCATAAAGAGACTTTAAGTGGAGGTAAACGGCTCTGCAACATAAATCACTTGCTAGAGAGTTCTCAAGCCATCACTTGTTAGACAATTCTCAAGCCTTTCTTCTTCTTGCCTCCTGCACCCTAAAAGAAAAAAAAAAAGAAAAAAATTAATAAATAATAAAAAAACCCTGCCCAGAAATGAGCAGGTAGGATAATTCTTAAATCAATATGGAGACTATTCAGCAGATCTGTTGTCTTTGTCCGATTTATGAATTGTGCTGCTGAGTGTTCAAATCATATCCTATGCTGCAAAGGTTTTCAGTCTATTACAGTGGCATCATGTAATTACAGTGGAGCACATGATGATAGTGTTTAAGCCTTAGGATGCCCTACAGGGAAGTAGTGCAAATAATTATCTGTACATCAGCCCAGATTTAAAACAAGAAAGAGAGAAAAAATCAATGCTGCTTGGTGGCTGAGTTTTGCGTATTCCAGTTAATGATTTTAGATTTGACTTAAAGTTCTGGAATTGTTTGGAAGTAGGCCATCTCCTGCTGAGATGAAGCATCAGGCCATTTTAAATTAGACACTGAGCATGCTCTCTCAGGTCCCCACTGTTTGAGATTTTGCGGTGTGTATCTCAGTTCCCTGTTAGAAGAGCTGTCACTCAAGTGGAGTAGAGGAGAGCACAGCATGCCCTTTTGTCATCCTTCTATCAGTGCACATATGATTCCTCTTGGAACTGGCAACTGGAGATGTGAGACAAGCCTGGCTGTTAGATCGCCAGTGTTTTTGGTGAGTTGATATTCATCTCTTTCCTTTCTGATGCCTTTAGATAGCTCAGATAAAACTCAGCTTCACACTTGTCTGTCTTCTCTAATAATGGTATCTGTTTGAAATGTCTCTGCCATCCTTCACTTCAGTAAAATAATCCTGGTATGTGTGTATTAATTTCTTTACTGAAGAAGAATTGCTTTTTTAACAGGAATGCTGGGCTGGGCAGAAAAATGGGCATAGATCTTTTTTTTCTTCTAACTGTTCTAAATATAGCAACAGTTCTTCAACCATCACTTCTCCGTCATTTTTCATGATGTTCTTTTAAACCAATTTTGGTTTAAAACCTGGATTATTTCGTGTATCTCGTATTTTAGAGAGAGTTTGAGTAGTCTTGCGAAAGAGAATTTTATTTAAGACAATCCTGAAGGATATTTACAGTACTTGGTTTCCAGACAAATTGCTAAACAGGGTAAGTTAGGTGTTGTCATGTTAGTTTTGCTGCTATGCATGTATTTCCTTCTTTAACCGGCTAAGGAATAGAAGAAGATATTTCCTAGTTCTTTGTTATGACTGATACTTGGCACCTTGGTAAAATATAGTAGGAATTTCTGAACAGATTTATAGTCTTTGTAGTAGTTAAGGTGAATGCTTGATATGGCTTAACATTTAATTAAGTTCTAATTAACTGTGGGAAAGGCAGGATTTATGATTCAAAGTATTATCAAAGCTTAGTTCTTGCACTTGATTTAAAATCTTGTTTTCCTCCAAGAGCATCTGCGAAATATAACTTTTAAATTCTTTAATGCAAGGCATTTAACTTGTAGCAAAAAATCAGTTGACAATATATTTTTAAAACCTCTAAACTGGGGTTGCAGAAAGCAGGGAGTGAATTGATAAACTGACACCACCCACTTCCATTCCCAAAAAAAAGTTGTTTCCTGATTTCACTTAACCTGTGGATGAATAAAGATGATTTAATATCATGACTGGACTTCACGTGTGTTTTAAGGTTTCAGTGTGGCACAGTTCATCACTGGATTGAGAGTGGAGCTCTTAATGCTAATGCATTCACAAATATTTTGGGGTTGGGAGAACAGCTTGTTTCTACAAGTGGATAGCCTTTATCCTGTTGTGGTTGGGGATATGTACTTTAGTCTTTCGGATAAAAGATTCGAATTACAATGGGAAAAGCTGCTTGTCAGTGAATTTGCTGAGTCTGACGAAAGAGATTCTTGCCAAACACAACCCCTGTTATGATTCCAGCTGACCTGATTTATAGTAGTAGAATCAATAAGCCCGTAAGCTTCATCATCGCTCTGACACTCCTGGTTGGAAGAGGGATGGGATGGAGGGTGCTGTGTGTGAATCTGGAGTACTTGAACATGAGTTTGCTTGACCCCCTAAAGCAGGGTTTACAGGGAAAATGATCTAAACGGGTGCAGAAGTTAAGATTTTTCTTAAAGCCTGAGGATAATGCATTTAATTGAGGCCTTGCGGTGGCAAAGGGCTGTCATAACCCATCAGAAAAGCTGTGCTTTGGCTGCCAGAACGGGATTCTAGATTGCTGCTCTGACAAATGATGAAAGAGAGGCAGCCAGGGGTAACTGCAGACCTGTGTTGTGCGAAATAAATCACTGTACTGCCTTCTTACCTTCAAAGCACGTTATTTCTATGAGTTTTCACTCATAACCGGAACATGTTGTTTCACAGTGGTGGTGCCTTCAGGTGCCATGAGCTGTGTCTCACAGAGGTCTGGAAAATACTGTGAAGTTATACAGGTTTACCATAGGACAGTTTCTGGGTAAACAGCAATCCTAGAGAACTTCAAACCTCTCAGGAAGTTGTATTTCACAGGTTTTGTAAAGGAACAGTTTTTAGTCTAAGGGAAAGCAGGAATCTGCGAGTGTTAAACATCTCAAGCTATTTTTATAACCTTGATTGTGTCTATTTTACTCTTCAGGATAACGTTTATTCTTTCCTTTGAAGTAAGTGCTGACTCTGGTTAGTTTTACAAAAAGCTAAATTCTTACATTATCATTACAAAGGTTAACTGAATTTTGTAGGTAAGTACTGTCTCCTCTGCAGAACTTCTCTTGTCTATAGCCATTTTATTTGACATGCAGGTCCACCTTGGGTCATGGATAGCTTGTGGAAAAAATCTGCCTTCTGTTTATGATCTTAATGATGCTTGTGCATAAAGAGGTCATTCTGTGAGCTCAGAAAACTTGACAACAATATATTGCCTTTTGTTTTGCTGCAGTTTTACTCTGTGCTAGTTTTGATTTCTTTGCATTTCTAGATATGTGTGTGCATATATATACATATATATATACACACACAGAGAATATGCAGAGAGGATGAATGTGTGTAAGGGTGGCTGGCTGAACAAGGTTATTCAAAATGCATTTAAATTACACCCAATTGAGAACTGAAATTGAATAAAAGGATGCTTTTCCATGTTAAAGAACGTTATGATTCAGTCATTTTAGACATGTCAGCTGTCATTAGGATTTTCTTATATTTTATTGTAGATCAATATATTGTAACTCACAATAAAATACCAGAGTGAAAGATTTAAGTTCGTAGGACTCTACTGTGTAGATTTTCTGATTTTTAGAAACTGGAGGTCTCTGGAAGGATCTTTGAGGAACTCATTCATGTGACTGGAAATTTAAGGCATGTTACCTGTTGAGTTAGTTTTTGAAGAGGATGAAAAAATTAATTTTGTTTTTCGCATGAATAAAAAAGTTACTGACTTGTGTGGCACTTTTTCATCAGGAGAGCAGTGCGAATGTGGTGGCAGCGGCTTTAGTCATTTTGAGGGAGCACCACTGCTGAAATAATGTTTAGATAAACTTTCTGCTTGAATTTCCATAAATATAATTGTTTGTACAGGGGAAAAAAATCAGTTAAGGATGTGGGGTGAAAGGGAACCTTTGTATATGTATCACTTTAGCTGCCTGCCAACTGTTTCTTGAATTATTAAAATCTTTTTCGACAGTGAAGGCTCAGTCTTTTTCCATTCACATTGTGTTCTAAATGAAAGATTTTACTACTGCTGACAATTGCACATACTCGGTTGATGTGCCAGATGGAGAGCCTGTGACAATTTTAGGCTGAAGGTTGTGTCTAAAAACCTTGTCAGCATTCTGCATCAGATCTTGACCTATTTTAGACCGTTTGCTATAATCTGATACTGCCATTTATTAGTTTCTTTTTTTTCTTTTATAGAGTGGAGGAAGGAGTGGAGCTGTGTTTCACAAGCATGAGCTAAATTTACTGTTCCAAATGAGAAAGAAAATGTACACCAGTAGTCATTTAAAATAATTGGCTCAATTGTCAGCGTTGAGTCTGAGATTTTATGGAAAAGTAAAGAAGGCATTATTAGCTCTTTCTATATGTGTCTAGTATAAGTTGAGAAATGGGTTTGTTAAAGTGAAAACCTAAAATATTTGGGATTGTTTTATTTTTAAAAACTTTTGCTTTTTTTGTATCGAGAGTGGAAATAATGAGTTGGCTAAGTCCTTGCTGAATGAGCTAAGAATTGTCTACTTTTTCAGTATGTTGAGGTTTAAAATGGGTATTAAACACAGTCCTGTGAATTTTGACAGATTTTTGCCATGAATACACTAGATCATTGAAATTCAGTAGTGAATAGGTATTTATCGAGAATAACTGTCGATGAAAATTTAGCAAATGATTTTGTATAAAGGGGTTGTTTGGAACTTTAAATTTCTTAACAGATGACCAAGAGTCATCAAAACATTCCTTTTTAGAGATCAGAAATTCCATCCCCCCCAAGAAGCACAGGGAAGAGAAAAGGGGGAAAAACAAAAAGAAAAAAAAAAGTACAGGAATGTTCTTCAAAGTGGTACATGAGTTTTAATTTTTTCAATGTGTTTTCGGTACAACATCACTTTCCTTATGTTTATGGATGCATCCATATTTTAAAATGTTTTCAGGATATTCAGTGTTATGCACATTTCAATGCTGTGGTGGGGAGACAATGGTTTAGTATTTAAACATGTCAATGGCTACAAGAAAACCGTAATTGCTTTGTGCTTTCCTTAATCTAATCTGAATTTAATGGAAGCGTGTGCCATAGAGTGACTTAGTTTTTTCCAAGCCAGTCAAAACTTGGTGCTCTTTCAAAGTATGACCACTGAGGAAAAAAGAAAGGAAATGTTAATTATTATGTACTTCAGGATGCTTGAAGGGACTCGTGTGCAATTCATATCTTGCCCGAAAACCTCAAATATCAAAAAGTTTCCATGTTTTATACTTCCCTGTTTATATAGAAATTATTAACTTATTCAGCATTTCAGTATTTTTAGTCTTTAAAGACAGACAGATTTGTCTGTCTTTGTATTTCAGATGGTCCCTTTGCCTCTTTTGCCCTAATATGTATAATAATGTGTACGGGGATTTTTTCCAGGGAATTATATATGTATTGTAACATAACCATATTGGTATAAAATCTGTCATTTACGTGAAAATTAGCATATGGGCAGCTGAATAAAAACGTGTTAATCAGTGAAAACATGGTGTTTGGTGACAAAACTAAGTAGCATCTTTAGCGGAAGGACCTGCACAGTTTTCATGGAACAGTATTTGCTATGGAATCTTTTTTAGCGAGGTCCCTTTAAGTGTGATCCATGATTGAGTTAAAAACAAAACCAGCAAAATGGCTTTATTGCATTATTTTAAATGGACAGTTCTTTTTGACTAGATGTATTCAGCTTATTGTGGAGGTTTTTGAGGGGAAAAAATGCACTGAGAAACAAGAAATACAAAAAGGTTTTCAGAGCTGTCACTAAAACGCAGGATATCAACAAGTCTTAACAATTTTACTCAATAGAAATTTGTCTGATATGAGACATTGTATCTGGGAAATCTGTGTTAGACTTTTTCTTTATTTTTTTCACTGTTCTGAGAAATAGGATGAATTTTTTTTTCCTCCTGGAGAAAATAGCCCGAGCCATCAAGGTTGTCATAGCAGAGAAGGAAAGGCATGACATAAATGCCAGTTTTGGTAATACCATCTGTTTCAGCCCACTCTGCCCAGTGCATGTATTCTCTCTATGAGCAAAGACAAGACAGATATCCTTAGTAGCCCTCGCACTGAGGCTGTCAAAATAAGTTCTTTAGTGCTGCCTCTGAAAGTGTCTCCAAGTGCAGTGTGGTTCCAGCCGTGATGTGCTTCCTGCAGGAGCAGCTGAATTGGATTTCTAATTGCCTAAGTGATCGGAATAGGTTGAGGATGTTCCCCACAACCTTCCATTGCAGCATTAGTATCTCACAGTTGTATTTAGTTGCTTTCATGATGGGGAATATTTTCTATCATGATAGTACAAATTGGGAATGGAAACAGAGGTTTACTTATCCAGGATCATAGAGGAAGCCTGGTGAAGCAGAAAGTGAAGCCAGAGGGCACATCCCTGGTGCAATTAGCTTGATGATGACTGTCAGTCAAATACCTCAGGCACTGAAATGCATGTCAGTGCAAAGCTGCACCTGGCCCCATAGGAAGAAAAGCCAGATAGCCCCAGAGAAACTTCTTGCTCATGAAGCTGGGTTGGTTTTAATATCTTAGCTACCGGCTTTGTGTTATTCCATTTAGAAATTCCAATGAACTCACAGTCCAGTCTGTTCTGGTATCTTACCATTGCACTCTCCTGTAATGAAGTTTAAGGTCCTTAATGCATCAGCTCAGGGCCCTGAGCACCAAGATGTTCTTGTCTCGTTGTGTCCTGTAATGATTCACATTCACAGGATAGATTCAGATTGATAATTTCATCCACTGGATGCAGTTTTTTATTTCATTGCTATGTCTGTGTTGAAACCAAGTAAGAACAGTTTAGATTTTGTTGAGACAGGACTATTAAATATATTAATCAGTGCAGGACTTCAACAGAATTAGATTTATTTAATTCCTTCATTTTATGTTATAGTGACATGTCTAGTAGAGCAGCAATGTGTCATTTCTGACAGCTGTGTTGAAGTGATATTGAGAGACTCTGACTGCATTCCCCTTTTCCATTTTCATGCAAAAATTTATGAAAACTTCTGCTGCACCTATGTGAAGCTGGAACAAAGTCAGAGAACTATGTGGAAAAGTAATAACACAGCAGTCAAGAGAAGAGAAGCTAAGAAATGTCAGTGCAGTGTGAGTGCATGGGGTGTGTCCATACATGTATAAGTCTAGCCACTGCTTTACGCTAACCACAGCCGTGTTGTAGTTTCTCTTTACACTTCTAGACTTTCTGATCCAGAAAGCTCTTTAGCTTCCCAGTCTCGGTTTTTTGTCTCGTTACCTCCATAGTTTTATGTAAAAGATTCAATGAAAATTGTAGAGCTGTTTCCTTGAAAGACATTAGAAGAAAAATATTTTTGATAGTTTTAAAATGCTTCCAGCTGGTTCCCTGCAAAGCTCTGATATCCCTGTGGCATTGAGGAAAAGTTTACAGTTTAGAACACAGGACCCTTGTTCACTGAAAAGCATTTCAGTGTCTGCAAATAGTCTACACTTTCTTTACTTTTAACTTGTGGGACCTCATGAACACACCAGTAGCATTCTTAGTGATAAAAATGTAGACACTGTGACTCGTAAATACGCTTCCACTTCTCTGCAGCTTTCTCATATTGAATGAACATACAAGAAATCTTTTTAATTGAAGCATTACAGTAACAAGGAATAATAATCAGTAAGTAAGGCCCTGCTGCTCTTTATCTAGAAAAGAAATTAGTTGAAGACAATAGATTCCTTTGCTGATTCTGTTGACATCACAGTCCTTGCTCTAGAGACAGAAATTATAATTTACGGGTTTAAAGTTACTGATAAGTAACTTTGGCACGTCATCTGCGTTAGAAACAAATACCCCAGTTTGTAGAATAGAGAAGCTCATAACGTCTAACTAGAAGTTTTTGCAGTGTATCAAGTCCTTTATGACACTGGAGATGGTTACCAGTAATTCTGTTTCTGTTGAAACATTAAATTCATGTTTTCTGACGGGCAGTATCCAATAAATGTGGATCATCAGAATTCATTCTGCAAAGAGCTGAAGTGTTTGTAATGTGAATCTTGTTATAATTATTGAGGGAAATGTGTCTTCTCAAGCTTGAGTAGTGAATATTTGATGTCCTGATTATTTCTGAGATATCAAAATGACTGACCTAACCTGACTGGAATGTACTTATAGAAACCATGCCAGTGAAGCTAAACAACTGCTGTGCACTGGTATGAACATTTGCAAAATCATTAAAAGACAGTGGAGAAAAGTCCTTGGAAAGATGCTTGTCACACTGTCATCTTAATCCTCAGGGAAAGTCTGCAAAATACATTTGAAAGACAAGCATGGAAATGAAATTCAGAAATCTGTTAGGTCTTAAAACTCATGAGCTCAGTGGTTTTAAACCATGTAATTCTCTTGACCACTTCAGCCAATCCCACCGGTTTAGCACCTTCCTTTTTAGGGAGAGAAAAACAGGAAGAATAATATAAAATGAAATAAACAAGTCTTCCTCCCCTCTATTGGACTCTAAAACTCTTTGTCTTCTCATTGATGTGATGAACACACCTGATTTCAACTCAGCAGGGTGGGTTTCAGCTGTCCTGACTCAAAGAGCAGTGCTGCCTTTAAGTTTGAGCAATGGCTCTTGCTCGTCACTCATTTCCAGCATTGTCCGTGGATGTAATGAAAGATCCTTGCCTTGCTGGCTTTGGTGCAGCCTGTAGTAATGCTAATATCAACATTTGACATCATTACTCCCTGTGGATTGCTCTTACTTCATTGACTTATTTCACTTATTTCAGTGAGAGTTCGTTGTGTAATTCCTCAGAATAAATAAGGGACGTGATGTCTGGCTGGAACCACTTTGTGGCAGTCCAAGGGCTTTAACTTAATAGCACTTAAGAAACTTGAAGTATGCAAAAATAATGCAGGCTGTTATTTCTCTGTTTTAGAAGTAAAGGAATCCTTGGAAATAAGAGGAAAAACTCCAGCGTAGAAGTTTTTTAGGTGCAGTTTTAACCATACTAACTGCGATATTGTTTGGGGTTCTCTAACCTATTAGATAGCTTTGAGTTTGTGTAAACATTGCACATTCAAACGTATTTAAAAGCAGCACAGCCTATAGGTGATTTTCAATACCTGTGTTGGAAAGGTTTTGGGCTGCATAAAACCTCAGGTAAATTTTAGAATTAAGTTTTAGGGTAACTTTATTAAGTTGTATTTGTGTGCAGTGGGTTCAGTTTGGACTGGTGAGATTCAGTAACTGATTTTCTTAAATATGATGTTTAAAGTGTTGTGTTAATGTTTTGGACCTTCAAATGTGGGTTCAGTGTCTCACCTCATTCAGTGCATGAAATAATAAAAAAGCCCTGGGGTTCTTTTCTTATCATTCCTTACTGAAGGCAGCTGGTAAGTAATCACAGGTGCCACTAATATAAGCCAAAAAATATTTCAAATAACGTAATTTTGCAGTCAGTCTTTGAATATAGAAGAGTGTTTACTGTATATAAGACATATATCCTCAAATTACACTGCCAGAATTATTTTTTGAGTACTCATTTGGTTCATCTTTCAGGAAATAAGTTTTCTTATCATGCTCACTTTTTAAAAAACTATTCGAAGCTTAAGAGAAGGAAAATATTAGAAGGCTGATAAGAGTAGGCAAGTGACATCTGCGTGGCAGCAGTTTTCTGTGACCTTTTTATTTAAACAGATGATTGCTACTAATACTTGTATGAAAAATATTTTTATTTTTAAAGGTGTTTTTCTTTTCCTTCATCATAACCCAAGAAAATTGCTGTCAATTTTAGCATTATAGATTAATTTAAAATGTTTCCATTATCAACTACATTATATTTATCAATTCCTAAAACTTTTATTGCACAAATTAAGATAAATGTTGATTTAGACTCTTGTTTATTTTTTCTAGAACAAACAATCCTTTACATACTGGAAATTTTGGGTTTGTAGAACCTCTGAGAACAGTGCTGTTTGAGCAAGTGATGCTGCTTCAGTGGCCTCCTTGTGGATTATGTTTGGGTTTTTGCCACTGGGGGGAGCAGAAGACTGTCACAGGCTTCAGGGAATGGCATAAGTGTCTGTCTTCCATCTCAGAAGATTCGGGCCTTAGTGCTGAGTTGTGGGAGACAGTGGGTCTTTCATGTCTGGCACATGCTTGAAGATCCGTTTTACAGCGAATAAAATTCCTAGATAATCAGGTTTTGTGATTGCTCTTTTCCGAAGAGCTGCATTCTGGATTAAACATGAAGTGTATTTTAGAAAAGCACGGGAAGGAACTCAGGGGGCTTTGAAAAAGGAGGGAGAGGGACTTACACAGGCAGATAGTGACAGGATAAGGAGGAATGGTTTTAAACTGAAAGAGGCGGGTTTAGATTGGGTATTAGGAAGAAATTCTTTACTGTGAGGGTGGTGAGGCCCTGGCACAGTTTGCCCGGAGAAGCTCTGGCTGCCCCATCCCTGGAAGTGTTCAAGGCCAGGTTGGATGGGGCTCTGAGCAACCTGGGATAGTGGAAGGTGTCACTGCTCATGGCAGGGAGTTGAAATGAGATGATCTTTAAAGTCCCTTTCAACCCAAACCATTCTGTGATTCTATGATTGTTACTGTGTGAAGAGTAGGTTCTGTCTGGTGTTGGCTTAAGCAGTGTGCTGAAATTCCCTAAAACGTTTTGTTTCAGCTGTTGCGTAATGACAGCTCCTGCAGCATGAGAGTGCAGTGTCACTGCACGACTGCACTGGGGTGCAGTTTGCTTTAACAGAAGATGCTGTACCTAGAAATGTATATGTGTTTGTAAAATTAATACATTATTTAACCAGACATTTGCTTTAATCCTGGTTTTTCAGCAGTAAATCTAAAAATGCTGTTCCCTTCCTCTGAAGCATTGGGAAGGAGGAAACGTTCACTTGGTTTCTTTCCATTTCAAATGCATAGAATCAAAGGCTGTATACAAACTATAAACGTGTTATTCTAGAAAGACTACAACTCTAAATGCTGACTCATTTAAGGTCCTCTGTCCGTGTCTTTGTATGTCACTGTAATTGGGAACAAGTGCCCCATGGGCTGTTGAGGCCTTGCCTTCCCTGCGAAGGTTGCTGGACTGGTAACGTTCATGCTGCATGCAGTTTCTATTACGTGTCTTTAACTTCTTTGATGTTTGGGACAGAACAAGACATTCCAGTTGCAAGCCAAGGTTGGGCTTTCCCTTTGGGAAAACTTGTTCTGTCTGTACTGTCAACAGCAAGCAGTCAAAATTCCTGCTTCAAAATTCATTATCATTTTTTCTCATGGTGTATAGGGCTTAAACTAAGCAGAGCAAGCTTAAAAAAATGTTTGGGTAACACTTCAGTGCTCTCAGTCTTACATTTACATCAGAGTTGTGGATACAGCAGAAACATCAGATGGCAGCTCCCTGTAGATCCCGGAGCATACCAGCAACCTGGACCAGTGATGTGTTTCCTATGGGGTCATTTGTTGTTCCACCTCTTCTTTTTTTGTTTTGACAGATAAAAGCTGCCTTGAAGCCCTTACCCCTCCTAGGTTGCTTTTCGGTTTTTTTTTTTTTTATATGACATTCACTTATAAATTATTTTTTGACTGATGCTTGAAACAGCCATGGATTCTTATTCTAGGAACATAAACAGCTGAGTGTGCTGAGTGAGCTGACAGATGTCACCATGACAGTGATTTTTATCAGCATGGATAACCCTGATGACTGGAAAAAGACAAACATTACTGTGTTCGAAGAAAAAAAGGTGAGAAAGAGAATTCAGGGAACTAAACACTGGTCAGCTTTACCTCTTTGCTTGAGAATATTAAAGAGCAAATTGTCGTATAAACTATTTCTAGGCATGTGAAGGACTGGAAGGTAATTGGAATCAGCCAGCATGGATGTATTAAGGAAAAATCTTACCAACCTGGCTACCTCCTACAATGACTGCCTCTGCAACTGAGGGGGAAAACAGTGGAAAGCACTGACATTCAGCAAGGCCTTTGATGTATCTTCATGTGATACCTTTGTATCTAAGTGTGGGGTATGGATTGGATGAATAGTGAAGAATTGATTGCACCATAAGCAATCAGTAGTTTGAAGTTTCACATCAGTGGCTGTTCGCTAGGAGTCTTTCCTGGAGTCGCTGCTGGGTTGAAACTATTTTAAAACTGATCAGCAAGTGAAGTGGAATGCACCATCAGCACATTCCTGGATAACAGCACCCTTGGGAGGAGGGATCAGAGTGCCAGAGGGCAGGGCGGTCACCCACAGGGACCTCAGCAAACTGGGGGCATGAGCAGAGTGGAACGTGCTGGAGTTCAGCAAAGGCGAGTGTGCAGGTGGAGGAGCAGCATCCCGGAAAACGGCCTGCGGATACTGGTGGGAAACAAGCAGGATATTGTGCTGTAATGGGGATGAAGGTTGACTGTCAAGCTGCCATGGGGAGAATGGTGATTGCTCCCATCAGTTTGTGGCTTTGGAATATCTGTGGAATAATCTGTCTGGTTTTGGTCACATCAGTGTGAGAGAGAGAGGGAGACAAACATGAGTGAGTCCAGCACTAGCAGGCTACAGGGCCAGGATATATGATGTACTAGAAGAGGGTGAAGGGGATTCATGTGTTTAGCCCAAAGAGAAGACAGAAGCAGGGACTTAACTGCAGCCTTTCATTAACTAAATGGACTTTATAAATGAGACAGACTCTCTTTGGAACTGTAAAAAGGGCAATGGTCATAAATTGCAATAAAGCACATTCTAACAGATTAAAATAATAATAGTAAAAACCCAAGCCTCTTGAGCACAGAATGATTCCGTGTCTTTCTTGAAGATTTTTGAAACTCAACTGGACAAGGGCCTTTGCAGTCTGATCTGGCATTGGATATATCTCTGAGCATGGGGTTGAACTTGATGACCACCAAGAGTCTCGTTCATCTGACGTTTTTGTATGAGCCTCATTCCTATGTGACATCTTTTTGACCTAAGGTTTTTGTACTACAGCACTTACACTGACTGTCCATAAGGCAGCCTGTTGAACTAATCAGAAGCACGTTCCCTAAACCAGATATCTAAAGACCTTAGTAAAATGACCTAGTAAAGATCTTAGTAACTTAGATGTGAACATAAACCCCTAAATTCTGTGAAAAATATAGGTAAGATTACCATGTGGTCATCTGTACATATGTGCCCAGAGCAATTTTATTTTCCCCTGCTCCTTCAGCCCAGTTATGTTGTTTTGTCTTTGTATTGGTTTGGCTGAAAAAACAAAAATTTTTCCTCTTGAAAATAGCAAATTACGTTAAGTGGAACAGTCCATAACACTCTCTAGTTCAACGGTGACGAATTGTGTCTTGTTGTCCTACTCTGATTTAGACTATTAGGATTAGTCTTAGCTATCTTACTTTTTTATGAAGTTAAGCTTTGTTTAAAATGATGGTGCTTCAGCACTGACGGCAATCTCAGTTTGAAGGCCTTCAGAAATGGTGATTTTTTTCCTGTGAAATAACTATTTTTTAAATGAAATTGAAAACTGGAAAAAAACCAGAAAGTTGATGTAATTAAATATTAAGATTTTCTCTTTCAAAATCAGCCCTTACATTCTGGTAAGCTACTGTGTCTCAAAACTGATGGTTCTTCCCTCTTCCAGCTGCTTTGGTCTTTGTCTTCCAACATCACGTGCTAATGCTTCATCAAATCTTAACACGGAACTCAGGGCTGGAGGCTATTAATGAAATTTAGATTATTCTGGATATAGCACAGCTCTTACAAAGAGAGGTTTTAATGCCACGGAACTAACAGGAGATTTACTACTTCTATAAAACTTGTCATATGCTATCCAAAAAAGGAGGAAAAGATTGCTAACTTCATCTCAAGCAGTGGATCAGTTTTGTAACTTAATTGTCCCAAGCAAGGAAAGGAGGCACAGTCTCTAATATTGACCACTTACCACATGACTGATGGTAAAAACTCTTCAATTTTCCAACTCATTTCTGCTTTGTTAATATTTGGCTCAAGTCTCATATTCCGTACTTTTTTGGAAACAGCATTTCACAGGTTTTGCACTCCAGATTTTTGCTATTCTAAGTGTGACAGGTGAAATTGTTTCAAAATAGGTCACTTGCCTTCAGGGTTTAGCACTTGTGGATTTTGAAGCCAGCCTCTTTCTGACACAGAAGAGTTTGATGATCTCACCCATTACTCTGAACAGGCTTGGGTTCTGGCAGGAGTGTCCTGTGCACCAGTTGAGTCCTGGCTTTGCACTTGGCTGCTTCTCTTTAACCAGTTTCTTCCCGGCCCCCATGGCAGCTTGTACCGTGCATTTATTTGTAGTTACTTCTGCCTCCCAGCTTCTGTTTTTGATGCTGTTCGCGCTGAAAACTGAGGAAGAATAACTCAGGTTTTGATCCCCATTTTAAGCCTTTTCTAACTGCTTGCCACTTCTGGGGTATTTTCCCAGTCCTTATTCTTTCCTATCAGAGTGTTTTTGTTGTTTTAACTTGAGTTGCCATTTCTTTACTCTGAAAGCCTCTGTGTTCCCTCTAGTTTGTTACTTTATGCATTCCTTAGAATTTCTCATCTTGCACATGTGGGATCATTTTTTAAAAAGTAGTGATTTTTCCTGTGAATTTGCATCGTTTTTCTGCAAGATTTGTCTCTTTATAGCTCAGATATTTTCACTAATAAATGTACCAAAATCCAGGCCTGCTCTGTGCAGAAAGGCTTGCACTGCCCTCAGTGTAGTTGACTGAAGGCGGTGCTTGCCCACACAGTGCTCCCGTTGATTACTAACCAGCTCTAAATTAGCGTGGTGCTGGCTCAGGACTGTTGGAAATCTGTGGGCTGTCATATTTAAAGATGTGTGTGACGCTAATTTGAAAATATTCATGAAGATAATCTTTTATGTTTAGGATTTTAATACGAAAGATCTCTGTGCTCTAGTCTAAAATTTGGGATTTGTAGAAGACCCCAGCCCTCTGTGCAGCTGCAGCTCTGCTTTTTACTCTTGCAAAAGTGAATTTTATGTACCACATAATTTATTCATGTTCTTCATCTCCTTCTTGCTTTATATTTTTAAAGTAGAGTATTAGTCCCTGGTTTTTCTTTCCTGTATAGAAATTTCCTGCAGTGCCTGTTGTGATAATTTCTTTCCTTTCTTCACAGTGTTTATAGCTTCACATCCTGCATTAGTAGTTTGGATGCATCTATTTCAGTATTAAAAGTTCCTGATTTTAGCACACAAGGGTTATGTTTTTGCTCATTATTATTTTTTTCTTTTCATCCAAAAGAAACGTTTCCCAATGGAATCGTACAAGTACATACTGAGGATTGAGCTTCCATTGTGGGGCAAATCTTGGGGCAGAAAGAAGTCAAAAAAGGGAGAAAGGTGACCTGGCTGAAGGCCACCCTGCCAGGCCAAGAACTTCTCAGCTGAATTAGATGGAGCTTTGTAGACAGATGCCCAGTGCTGTGGTGCCAGTCTTTGCTCTTCCTCTTCACCTCATGAAGTGTTTTCTGACTATTGCTGCCAGAAAGAAAATCTTTGCAGGTTAGAGATAATTAGAGGAGCATATTTAGATAACATCTGGGGCTTTGTTGTTGTTGTTGGGTTTTTTTTTTTTTCACTTTTCTGACTGTAATAGTTTGTCTAACCTCGAGGTATGCTGTTAAAATCTGTACTATTAGCTCCTGGTGAAACTTAATCCTGTTGTTAAAACGTTTTGTTTTCCGTCATCTGGAGGATGAGATTTTATTGGTAGGAGAGAGTCAATAGTTTGGAGCTGCAGTAACATTTCAGGAATAAGTGACATCACTCTGGTATCAGCTTTCTCAGAGTCTAGCAATCCTGACAGCTAAGTTGCTTTTCCTCTGGGTCAGGGTTTGTGCAGTACTCATTGGGAAACAGCTTCCAAGGGAAAAGCATCGTCCCTCACATCCTTACGTGCGTTTTGTTGTTTGTGTGTCGGGCTTGTGGTAAAGAATTAATATCTCTGGAGACTGGTGAGTCATTCTTATACATTTTAACAGCTATTTTTCCTAAGACATAAAGCATTTCCTTCCTCTTTGGAAAAATGCTTTTTTCAGATTTTTTGAATCCACCATTCAATAACTCACAATATATGGAAAGCAAAACACAACTTTTTTAGCATTTAGGTTAAGATTTTGAGTAGAAGAAACCTACTTGTTGTTAGAAGTTGTGTTTATTACTTACTGTAACTGTGCCTAACTTCCCAGATTTTTATTTAGACATGCTTGTCTGCTAAATCGTGTCTTAGAGATTGAATATAGCAGGAATTTGAGCTTTTTTTAATTTGCTTGCAATGCTGAATGGGAAGAACTTTCCAAATAGACACTTGTAAGGTACCTGATTTTAACACACAGCTCATATGGCAGTGTTACTGGATGCCAGGTTTCAAATGTAATTTGGGGGATTTTAGATGTTTGTGGAGGGCACAAAATGGAAAACCAGGTACATTTCCAGTCAGTGTATGTATGTGTGTGGATATCACCTGCAAAGCTGGATGTCGCTTTCTGTATGGATGTGTCGTATATTGAGCTGCAAAATCTGTCAGCATAAAAATTGTTTCAGAAAAAAACACCAACCAACCCACAAAACTGTAGGTGGTTGTAGCTTAGGATTTGAATAACTGAAAAATACTTCAGTTTCCACTTCATGGTAACTGTTTTCTCATCATAGGAGAAATATAAAATACTTGTCTTCTTTTCTCCTTCCTGGCAGTTAAAAGTCTAATTGTAAAAGTGCTGCAGTCCTGTGGCATTTGCAAATCTTGTCAGATTCCAATTTTGAAAAGTGTTGTATTTTATAGCTAGAAAATTACAGCACACTTATCTACACAGAGGTATATAGCAAGGGAAGCCCAGGGTTTTGCTGTGTCACTTTGGTTTTGGTTTCTTTTGGTGTTCTTTTAAGGATGACAAGTCTTGATGGATGAATACATGCAGAAATGTCTTATTCATCTGTTTGAAGATTCTGGGGATTAGTGCAACTCATCTCGGTAAAAGTTAGATATTGATTTTCATCAGGAAATAATTCCAGGCTGAATTTGGATGGTCTGAATCAGAGCGGTGGGTGGCTACGTGGATGTAATACATCAGCTTTCAGAAACCTGTGCTTAGGGTAATTTCATTAATGCATCAACTGGCAATTTTTGTGATGCAGTAGCGTGGTGATGATATATTGCAGATGCAGAATTGATGTAATATTTATGATTTACGTGATTTGGAAGATGACTGTTAGCATTGAAGTTCCTTTGTAGCTCTGACTCTTCATGTAGGTGGTTTGGCTCCCAACCCAGAACTAAAAGCAATGAGCTGTGGGAAATGCTTTTTAAATTCTGTTGTCATGAATAGAAGAACTATTTTCTGTGTCGTTATAGTTTCCAAATAAATTCTAATGTTGAATTTAGATAAATTTTAATGTTTCATTTTAGTGAGATGTTTATCTTACCTACTTGGTGCCTTTTTTTTTTTTTTTTTAAAGCTTGATAAGTTAAATTTTATTGCGAGTTTTATCACTGGTTTGTTTTGTTGGTTTGTTTTTAGTGTGGTTTGGGCTTAGGCAAAATAGGTTTTTATAGGCAGTTATATCAAACTGTCTTCAAAGATGTTTAAAAGTACTGCGCTTTTTGATATACATAAAGCCTATTGAATGTACTATTAGATGGAAATGAATACAGAGGCTATGCACAAAAATGAGGTGCTGGTAGCATTTTAAGTTTGGAATTGTATAGATTGAATGGCACAAATAGCTGTTTTGCTGTTCTGTTGACAGGAATTTAGGATTGTGCATAAACTTCTAATTTCCTGCTTTTCTTTAGCAAAAAACCCCATGCAGCTATACTTTTAAGTTAATCAGTTAAGCACATAATAATGTGCTTAAATTCTTTCCAGAAAAGAAAAAGGAGTGGAATGAGAGGCCTTTCTTAAGTATAGGTCTAGAAATGCTTACTGCATATGTTAGCCTGATCATGGTTGCTAATATGAAACTTTCTGGGTTTGTTGGTTAACTGAATGGAGCCATCAGTGGTGATGGCAGGAATTTTCCAGTTACTTTTTCCAACCTATGGGAGCTACATTCTAGCTCGTAAGTTTCCCATTTTCTTGCCGGACTGGGTTTTTTTTAAAGGAGAAAAGAATACAGTTTTTAAATATAAGCAAGTTTTTTTAAACCTTAGAATGTATCTTCATTTAAATGTGTGGCTACCTACTATAAACTAGAAGAGGAATATATTGATGTATTTAAAGCTACATGTCACTGACATGACTGAAAGAAACTTCTAGCTTTGCTTCTAAACTGAGCCAGGTGTATCAGTTTGCCTATTTTACCGTGGAAAGGGGGTTACATGTGGTTCTTCTGATACTGAAACTCCTATTTTATCTAAATAATACGATCCCTACTGGAACACCAGCTGTGAACATTCAGGGTGATCTGCAGTTTCCCTTATCTAGCCGTAGAAACAAATTTTTTGCAGTAAACAAGTGAAAGCTGTCATGCGGATGGAAATTTTCAAAAGCTTAAAGTGAGGTGTTTATTTTGGGAAGGTGGAGAGATGAAGGTACAAATTTCTGATTTTGCCTGAGCAGTGAAGTAGTTTGGAGCCATGATCACGGAACAAATTCTTTACCTCAAAATACCTTCGGCCTAATGAGGAAAAATATGAACAACATTCATGGCAAGGCACTATTGCTTGTTCACACTTGCTTTTGGGGAAGCTGGTGAATTTATTGCTTGAACTTAACATTTTATTTAATTTGCCTCATACATTGATCTGTGTTCACTTTCTAGAATATTCTTTGTTGCAAAACACTGAAAATGCTTATTTTGTGGAGACCATGTTTGCTTTTTTAACATATGTACTATGAAATCAAGCTTTTTGCTTGGCATTAAATCTTTAAAAACTTTAGTGACACGGCAATGCCAGTCATTTCAGGATTGGAACTTTACAAGTAAAAGTGAAAATAAAGTTTATCTGGAGTTGTTCGACCGGTATGTATTTTGGCTTGTACATTTTCTGTTCCTTTAAAATGCGTAAAGTAGGCTGAATTGTTTGGTTTGGATGGTTTTGCCTTAATTATCTCCAGGAAGAGGGCATGAGGGGGGAGGAGACCATGGCAAGTGTTTTTTGCTGACTGGTCATTGGCAGAGCATCCTCAGAGTCCCTGCCTGAGGCAGGCATGGATCAGGAGCGTGTTGAGTGTTAGCACGCCGTATAGTCAACAGGCATGGGGAAACTTCCCAGCCCAAGGCAGCAGTACCGTCAAACTCCCTAAATTCGTACTTCATGGCAGAGTTATTCAAGTGACAGTTTGTTTTCAACATGCAAAACTTACTTTAGTCCCCATTCTTCATGTGGAATGAGAAACTGCTGGTGAACTGATGTCTTTTTTTTCTTTTTCCCACCAGCTTTCCACTGTTAAAATTCATTGCTTTATGAAATTCAAATGGCATAGGAGGAGAATAATATTCACAAATAGCTTCAAGGGCTGTGTCTTCAAGTGACTTTTTTATTGTGATGTCCACTATAAATGTTAAAGAGCAACACTGTTGTCCATACAGCTCTAGCCATTGGGCTGTTCTAGAGATTTCATTGCCACCTTCATCAGAGCAGGATGCACAAAACCAGGCTGATAAGGAGATAGAGGCGATCTGTGATTCCTGTTCCGTGAGCTTCGTGGTGCCTGGAGCTTCAGTGGGCACCAGGAATCTGGGTTTAAAGCAAACAAACAAATAAATATTAGTATTTTCAGACAGGAATTACCATGGGTGTCGGGTTTTTTCCACTTCGTGCCAATTCTGAAGTACTGTGCTACTCCAAACCTGCTGGCCATAAATACATCTCAAAACTTGCCACACTTTGGAGCTAGGAAGGGGAATACACCCACATAGAGGCTGGATACCCATTAAGAATGCAAGGAAATTTGGCATGCCGGAAGAAAACCATTCAGAAGCAATTTAATATCAGAAGGTACATAACAAGTAGAGCTGTATTGAGAAGCTGGAGTTCTGTAAAAATTCTGCATAGCATGGTTATTTTATAGATCTGGAGTATCTCTAAAGTTGCTGATTCTGCAGAGTCTATAAGGTGAGAGATAATGTAAAAACATATTTCTTTACAAATCCTCTGTTTTATAGTCTTGAAATGTAGCCTGAAATCTGCTTTCCTGATACAATGTGTAATCCAGAAAGAAAAAAATGAGGGGAGTTTTCACTTCTGGGTTTCATACGAATATTCCCTGCCTTGCAAATCTCTTCCTTATGTTCATGTTTTCTACGAGTAAGAGGAGAGTTGAGTAATACTCCATATGGTAAACAGCAGTTAATTTGACTTCTTTGGATACAATTTTACTAGTCCTTTAAAAGTGTTTCCAAAGCCAGATTCAACATAAGAAAAACTTAAACAAGTTCCTAGAGAAGTCGATAAAAACTAATGTTCCCACCCAATACAGAGGGTGGTTTTCTTTGGGATTTTCTTTGCCATTGTAAAATCACATGAAATGACTGACATTGAGTGTGATGTCTGCCATCCCAGTGTTCTTCTGTCCCTGACCCCTTGCTCTGACACGACTGAAATGAACATTTTCACTTTACATAAGATGTTTCTCAATGAACTGAGTCTTCACCAGGATATTTTTCATTACCGTATAGATACACTCTTAGAAATGTCTGGTACAGATGAACTGCTCTCACATTAAAATCATCATTTTTGCCTGCTTGAGGTTGAAGATGTTCTTACACAATAGTGAGCTGTTGCCAAAAAAGCCAGTTCCGTGTCACTTTACTGTACCCTGAGCTTGAAGAAACCACCTGAGAAAGAAAAACAGCTCCCAGACTCTGGCTCTCACTGAGGTATGAATTTAAGAGAAGAACATGCAGGCGAGGTCATTGGAGGCGTCTGTTCAAGTGGTGTTGTCCTGTAGTTTTCTCTACTGCTGCGGTTTAACCTTGGAAGGAACATCCTGGTGTGCCATTTGCTAAAGCAGTGTGTGTTGCTGGGTCAGCAAAAGTCTTTAATGAATATTAATTGTTATTTCCATTGTATTGTGAGATAAGGATACAGTTGTGAGAGTCAGGATGTAAAACTAGGGGACTACTGAATGATAATGTTTTTTGCTGGGTATGTTTCCCACGGAGCTCTCAAATGTGCTGACAGTTCACTTTGTAAATAAACTGTAGTTGTTCCTTTGCATTTATGAAGTAAAAGGATAATGCAGATCAGTCTGTGTAGGTGTTGAAATCGAAGATGTGAAAATACAAGGGGAGGCAGCCAAGAAATACTTTTGTCAAATGGAAATTTCTAAACTTCTAGAGCCAACAGTTTGATTATATAAGACCAACAGGCATCAAAGTGATTGACAATCTGCTTATAAGCAGTGGGTGGCAGACGTAAACTCTTGATGAGATGGGGTTCTAAAATTTCATCTGGTAAATTGAATAACGATATATCCTGCTACCTAAATGCTGTTGTTCTTGTGGTACTTATTTTGACCAAGTCACCTTTTGAAACACCTGACCACGTACATGAAGCACATTCTAAAAAGCAAATCTGGGTTTCTTTAGTGTAGTGTATTAATGATAACACTTTAAATAATTCATTTGTGTTTACCCATTATACAGATTTTTTTTCCTTCACTTAAAAAGGCCAAATTACTTTAATTAGAGAGAAAGTGTTACTCTTCATCTGCTCTGCTTCCTTACCTGATAGTGAGAATTAGTGTTGCTGCCTCTTCAACCGTCTGTCTAAACTGTGGTTTTTATCTATTTTGTAAGAAACTTGGCATTGAGATGGGAAAAAGTAAAACATTACTTAAAGAAATAGGACTTAATCTGTTAACGTATTCAGGCTGACTTGCTTTTTTTGCTATTTGTTAGGTAGACTGCTTCTAAAAATCAATTAATTTTCTCACAATAACTATAATTGTGGATATTTTTTATATGGGAGCATCCTTTTAACAGCTTTTCTTTATTTTTCTTAACTAAGTTGGCATTTTTGAGATCATTTTGGGGGAAGATGTTTGAGTGATGTGAAAGAATTCTGCACAGCTAGGAATCTTAAGTATTAGCAACATTTGATTAACACTACTATAATGTAACTAACTTTTGTTCTGTGTATTCTGGATAACAGAAAGAGGATCCTGCCAGTTCTGATAATGCATATAATAACAGATTAAGAGAAAGCAAACTAAAACTGTATTTGAAAAGAGAGTTTGTTACTTGGGTTGGGTTTTTTTGTATTTTTTGGTATGAATCTGACTGTTGCCTAACCTCGGACATTTTCTTTTAGACCAGGGCATCTAGACTGTAGAACCGTAAAATCACAGAATGGTTTGGGTTGGAAGGTCCTTAAAGATCATCTAAATCCAGCCCCCTGCCATGGGCAGGAACACCTTCCACTATCCCATGTTGCTCAGAGCTCCATCAAAACTGGCCTTGGACATTTCCAGGGATTGGGCAGCCACAGCTTCTCTGGGCAACCTGTGCCAGGGCCTCACCACCCTCACAGGGAGGAATTTCTTCCTTATATCCAATCTAAACCTCCTCTCTCTCAGTATGAGGCCATTCCGCCTTGTCCTGTCACTCCAGGCCCTTGGAAACAGTCTGTCTCCCTCTCTCTTGTAGGTTCCCTTCAGGCACTGGAAGGCCACAGTTGCATCACCCAACGCCTTCTCTTTTCCAGGCTGAACAATCCCTATTCTCCCAGCCTTTCCTCACAGGAGAGGTGCTTCATCCCTCTGACCACCTTGGTGGCAGAGCAGAGTAGAGGGGCAGAATCACCTCCCTCAACCTGCTGGCTGTGCTGCTTTGGATGCAGCATGGGACACTGTTGGATAAATGCTCCCACTGTTCCTTTTTGGGCCTGGTAACAGAGGCAGGTCACCGGTCTCCCGTTTCAGGTGTAATTTGGCTCTGCCTGCTTCTTTGTCATATTTCTCTCTTGTTGCCTTTAACAACATTTTAGTGGGTTTCCATTGCTCTTTGATCAGACTCATCAAAGCAAGGAGTTGATGCTGTAGATTAATAGCATTAGGCAGCATAGAATTCAGTGCTGCAAAGGGCTGGTTTTGCTGGTTGCTGACAGGTATTAGCACCAACAGTTAGTCACTGAACAGTCAGTAGCAGACAGTCACTGACCTCTGACAATCAGAGTTGAACTCACCACAGCAGCAGTGAGCCATCACTGATCAGAAGGTGAGTCCATCTGGGCTGACATTCTCTGCCCCATGAGGACTTGTGTCGATGTTTAAGATGAAGTTGTCAGAGCACCATGTCAAAGTATGCTACTCTTTGGTATTTTTCTGTGGATAGTGTAATGATGCTTTTCACAAAAAGCAGTATTTGCTGAAGTGTTGAGGCCTGCCTACTTTTTATAAATACTTGAAGTTAACAAGATGAATAATAGGCAATGAAGTATAAAAGGGGAAATGTGGCCTCTTTGCAGTTAGATCAGTTCTCAAGGTTTCCCCACAAGCCTGATGGGCGTCTACACCTCTAAATTAAAATACACTCTATCTGCACCAGGATATTTAGTCTGAAATAGGAACAAATGAACATTAGTTGTGGATATTTCAAGAAAACAGTGTAGGGTCTCTTTTGAAGGATGTGAAAGTTCAGAGAAAATCCTGAGATAATTTCTGATCGACTTGTGACGTCAAACCAACCCCAAACCGATTTTATTTGTTGCTGATGTTTTACTCTTCTGGAGACTTGTAGAACAACTTGCTGCTGTTCTTCTAAGGCAATAATACTATTATTTTTCTGAAATGATCAGCTCCTGAAGCTTCACTCAAATGAACTGAAAGAAAGGAGAGCTGAGCAAGGCTCAGCTGCGCCTTCGGACCTGGGAGATGACAAGTGACACGTTCAGTGTTCCAGTTCAGTGCCACACTTTATACCCCGTGTGTCTCTGTGCTTGAACTTTACGTCACAGGCAATGAATATTTTTAATAGAGTTTGTACTCTTTTGTCTGAGATGAATGCAGGCCCACACATGGTGTACGCTTCAATTAATTATCCTCTGGGGTCTGCTGCACATATTTACATATGCTCTATCAGTGGACCACCAAGATTATTCAATTAAATCCTCACAATGGCTTTAAGAAGGGCAGTGATTAAAGCCTTAGTGATGACTGTTCGTTTATAAAATAATTATTTTTATAAATTTCAGTCTCAGCGCTTATGTCTTGCAAAATAGGATCTATTGGGAGAGACAGCTTGAAATACAGGATGTGTCTGAATAGGTACCACAATTACAGCTGATAGACAAGTGGGTGCACCAAATTTTCAGCTGCTTTCTTCTGTCAAATTGCTGAAAGAAAGATTTCTAATCATTTCTCAGATGACAATGACTTAGCAGAAGTTTGCCAGACCATTTTTCTCTCTCAACAGATGTAGGAAGGGTCTAGTTATGACCTAATATATTCTGATATAAGTGCTTGATAAGCATGGTCTTCTTTTAAAACTTCTACTGAGTTACTAATAGAAATGTGGTTTTATTTAATAAAAATGGCTGTTTACCAGAGGTGTGGTTGTGTGGTGAGTATGCCAATTCCCAGGTATTTGAATTGATCAAGATGGAAGTTGTGTAGCTGTCTGGAGACAGTGTAATGTTGTTACACTTCTGTATAACCTTGGCTAAGGTGTTTAAGGGATTTGATGTGATTTACACAATCTTAAGAAAACACCAAATGCAAAAAACCCAAAGGAACCCACCATTCACACAAAAAAACCCCAAAAAGCAAACAAACTTGAATAATGATAAATAATACCAGAGAAGATAAGAGAAAGATAGAAATGTCACCAAAGGTAGAAAACTTAAGATAAATAACGTGTTTAACTACTTCTGTTAATGAATATTGGTTTTTTGATCACAGTGAGCTTAGTGAGATTTGCAAAGCAACACTGTGGTTTTACCAAATGTCTGTTGAAATTCTGCTGTTGAATTTGAGGCAGTAATTCACTGAAATGATACCTATTTTTCTATTTTTATATATACATTGAATTTGTAACTCAGTAAATTCAGAAGTTTTACTTTTTTGCAGTTCTAAAGGAAGAGTTTGTTGAACAAATGCACAACTGTTTCCAAATGTAAGCTAAAGTTGTCTTGCTTTTCTGTGTCCTCTGATTGCCAAAACCCTTGAGATCTCTTTTGAACCTTAAGTGGAGAAGAGGCTGGGTTGAGTGAAAGGACAGTCGAGGTTGTCAGTGCTGGAGAGGTGTAGAGGAGTGACAGTGGTGCAGGTTCCTCAAGCCCAGTGGAAATGGAGACATGGCAGAGCAGCTTTTCACAGGGTACACTAACTGGAGGCATCTTGAGGTCTTGAAACCATAGGAGCTTGCAGAGAAGTCTGACCCAAATCAGACCTCAGCTGGGAATACTTCTGACAGCAAGATCAGCCTTTCTGCATAGGCCTTACATTAACGTATTTTAATATACGTGTATACACATCTATAACTATTAAACTGCTTAAATTGCCTGCATTCACTTTTCTTATAAATATCTTTAGCTTTTTTTTTTCAAAATATAACCATTGATAAACATGTTAAAATTGCTAAGAGGAATTGCTAATAAAGTACCTTTCTCTTGTAAAATATCTCTAAATTTCATACAGCGAAATGGAAGCATAAGTCAGAATTGCCTTTTGAATTCCTGCTTCTATTTCTAATGCTTGCTCAAGAGCACATTTCACTTAGGCTTCTAGTAAATCAGGAAGGCCAAGGCTTGCATAACTGAGCTTAGTGGTATGTGGTGGAGGTAATTTTCTGTCTAGTGAGCTTTGAAAACATTGAAAGTTGGTATGTAGCTGTAAAAGCATTTGCTAAAAGTTTTTATTGAATTTGATGCTTGTAGCTGTAGAGGGGGTGACTAAGACAACTGAATTGTCTCTAATTTACTTAGTGTGATGAATTTTTTCTGGTATGTTGTAAAGTCGTGCTAATGCAATCAATGTTCATTTGTCCCTTGTAAATTCAAGTCAGTTTTATTTCTTGTTCTGAAAATCTCTAATATTGTATGTGTAAGAAAATACCAATTAGTGGTTTCTCATTAACTCATATTAATGAAATGTCCCAGTTTATTAGTGTGCTAATCTGAGTGCAGCAGCAGCAGCAAAGACAGCTTCTTCTTTGTATTGGAACAGCTTTTTTTCGTTGTTTGGTTTGGTTTTTTGTTTGTTTGGGTTTTTTGTGGTTTTGTTTTGGTTTTTTTTTTCATTTTAATTGAATGTGGCTTTTTGTTTCCCTCTCTACAAGTTAGCTTTTATTACTTCTACCCTCTCTACCTCTTCAGGAGAGGCTGCAGTGTCCCTCCTGCATCAGGGAAGTGAGATTTTGGAAAACATCAGCTGGTCAGACATCTGCTGTCAGTCTGCACAGAATGCCAGACTGGGTCAGGTTGGAAGGCACCACAGTGGTCATCTGGTCTCACCTGCCTGCTCAAGCAAGGTCATCCCAGAGCACATGGCACAGGATTGTGTCCAGATGGTTCTGGAGTATCTCCAGTGAGGCAGATGACCTCTCTGGGCAATCTGTTCAATGCTTGGTCACTGCACAGGGAAGAAGCTCTGCCTCATGTCCAGATGGAATTTCCTGGGCATCTGTTCTTGCCCGTTCCTCTTGTCCCACCATTGCTGGGCCCCACGGTCCCTGCTCTGAGCCGTCCTGCAGGCAGGGACGGACAGGGATGAGGTCTCCTCTCAGCTGTCTCTTCTCAGGTCTTAACAGCCCCAGCTCCCTCAGCCTTTCCTCCTAAGAGTGATGCTCCAGTCCCCTCACCATCTCCGTAGCCCTCGCTGGACCTGCTCCAGGAGCTCCATGTTTTTTTTGTCCTGAGGAGCCTGGAACAAGACACAGCACTCCAGGCATGGCCTCACCAGGGCTGAAGTAGAGTAGGGTGGCATTTGCTTCCTTCCAGTCCTCAGGCACCTCTCCATGACCTCTCAGATGATAATGAGTGGCCTATCGTCAACAAGAAGAGAGTAGCAGCCAGATTGGAGAATCCAGTGCTGCTTCTGGTCCGCAAACCACCTGCTGAACCATGCTGCGCCAAATCCTGCTTCTCTTTAGAAAACACATTGTGGGGTTTCACTTCAGAATTGTTATGTTACTCTAGTTCTTGGAAGCTCTCCAGGTAGTTAACTGTTGCAGGATCTTTGGATTTCAAGTCTGAGGCTTATAGACAGTTCTGCCTTCTAACACCCACCTCACTATTCTCCTAAACTTACCTCAGATAGCAAACAATGTGTTAGTCATTTTTACTACAGAGTAATACTTAGAGAATTTAAAATTTTCTTGATCTGCAGTGCTATTATCAAGGTACTGTATTAGACCCTGTGCCCAGGGCTTAAAATTTAGTGAAATGTTACGTAAACTGATGACACATGGCAGGTACATCTCACAAATTACCACAGTGGCTTTGTGGCCCTTACTGAGTCTCAGTATTTTACAAATTCCCAGATATGTTGACTACAGAATGAAAGACACCTCGCACAAAGTTCTGGGAACCCTGAAAACAGTAACTTTTTCTGACAATGGAGTGTTTGATTAGAAAGAGAGTCTTTTATTAAAACCTTCTCAATCTGTAACAGACTACATGCTATTTTAGCAAGTATTTCATCCCAGTATTTTAAAAGAGTTTTTTTAATATTTATTATTGCTTACGTAAACTTAGTTTTACGTTGGAGATGTGTCATGAGAGCGTGTTAATCATATCTGCTCAAGTGAGAAAAGGCTTTTTTCATCCGAATATTTTCACTGGAATATGAATGTGAGTTTAGAATGGTCCCATTGAGAGGAAGGTTTATAATTTTGGGGCAGCAGTGCTTAATCTTTTGGAAAATAAAAATCAATAATAAATGAAAAGCCGGAGTACAGTCAGTTGTGTAGAAATGTCCAGATGCTTTTCACTACAGCAGCAGCCAGGTTACCAAAGCTGCTATAACTGTAACTGAGGAGGGCTTAAAAGGGAAGTCTACAGAACTGGCAGGTTGCCTGAAAAAATAAACTCAAGAGTAGCCCAGAAAAATGGTGGCAGCAGTAACTACGGTTTAGGTGTTACATTGTCTGCCAAGAAAATGAGTAGAATTTTGTCTGCACCTTCCCAAGCGTGTGCACACACAAAGGGTTAGAAACACTTTGTTCTTAGCAGCGTATGGGATGTGTTACAGGTCTGTCAGCACTTTGGGACTGGCTGTCTCTTTACCCCTCCTTTTGCTGGGACTCCCTGATGTTAAGTTACCATACTCAGATGTTTCCCTGTGAAGCCATGCAGCCCCGTTTCCAAACTTGTTGTTTAAAAAGCTTAATTGAAAAAAGGCTTGTAATTCTAGGGTATGAGAGCACTGGCAAAAAAGTGCTTGCATTTGCTGTTTGCTGTAAAATGTGGCATTACAGATGTAGTAAAATAGAAGTGTCAGTATAGCCACAGACCACATCCTTGCTACAGTTGTATAGGGACTGCATTTACTTAAATTTTTTCCAAATTCAGACAACTCTTTCTTAAGTAACTGTAAATGCATTTATTGCTATTAGAAATGAGACATTCTTATGCTAGAAAGCAAGCACACAAGGCAGAAATTGCTGATTTGATTCACCCCCCAGCCCCTCGCCCAGGTGAGGAATGAAGGGCTTCACAGAAGCCAGACAAAACAGGCCTAGACTTGTCTTAGGTTTGTTTCCAGTTGAACCTTACCTTTAAATATCAGTGCAAAAATTCAGCATTAATGCAGAGAGAATTATTTTATTGCCCTGGTGATCTTGGTCTTCTTACCTCATTTGCCATCTTTTAAAGTATTTTGTCATGACAAATGCATAAAACTGCTTCTTGTAAGAAATATCTCTGAGTATATTTGTGATTTAGAGAGATTGTAATAATAGAGATTAGATTGTCAGTCTGTAAATCTTATCTAGAATGTAGAATAAATGTTAGGAAGCAGATATGTGGTGTAGCATTTTTCTGAAATGTGTTCTTCAGTGTTCATTTGTCAAAAGGAACAGTGCTTCTAATTTAAAGATGTGGAGGCCTCTTAAAAGTTGTGTCCTGGTTTGTGATTTTGTTTGTATTCAGCCTTTGCTTTGATGGCCACATTGAGAATAAGCAAATGAGAAGGCCTTAGCATTGAGGAACACATAAATAAAGGCTAGGAAGCAAGGGCACGAGAGAAGCTTTGAAGTGGCATCTAGTTTTAATTTTAGTGGTAGAAAACCAGATGTGTCTTTGGGAGTTCTGGCCCAGCTCTCTTTTTTCTTTTTTTTTTTTTTTTTTTTAAAGACGGGGAGCTCAACCAAATCATTCAATGGAGAGACCCCAAACCAACTGTTTCCACCCTGGTACTTTGATCTTTTTTGCCACTTTTGAGCGAACTGCTCTGTTCCAGAGGAAAAATGGTCTAACCCTTCATTTTAACTGCATGTATCATCTTGTATAACTGGATTACATGTCTCTTTTTCCCGTTCCAGATGCAGTCATCTCAGTTAATTTGCTATCCAATATACTGGCAAAGATGGTAGCGATTTCAAAATAGCAAAACTGATCAGAATTTCGATTTGGCTGACTTTTGTAATGTGTGTTAGAACAAAACACTGATACACAGCGTTTTGGGTCAGCAGTCCTGTAAACACAAGACAGAATGAAAACAAAGAAACTTGCTTGTGTAGGCCTTCTTTTGGCAAGCTCTGCACCTGGAATGATGTGCTCAGTTGCTGCTTACAAATAGAATAATATCTCTGAATGATATATTTGAGTGCTTTTTTTTTTTTCAGTAGTCCTTGGATCACATTAAGCCAACAGTAAGATTGCTGTTGACTGTACATTTAGTGAGTAGATTAAAACTACACAACTGGGTTTTTTTGAACGTGTCTAGAAAAGAAGTAAAATAATCCCGTCTCTTAAAGAGATTAAGAGTCTCAAAGGATGGAAAGGAAAAAGAGAGTAGATAAGAAGGCAAATAACATGCGTCAAATTCAAGGTTACTGTCAACTTCTAACCTGAACAAGATAAATCCTTTTGCTCTGAGGGCTTGTCCGTGTGCCAGAACTAAGCTACCGTACAAATGATGCCAAAGCTTGCAGTTTTCAGAGGAAAGGATTGGAAAGGAGACATTTGAAAATTCTGGAGAAAAGGGGTCAGGTTTAGTTGGTGCTATTAGGTTGGTATCAGTTGTCTTGCACTGAGATAACTAGAAATGGACCTTCCACCCATGGGAGACTATTTTGGTGTGGTTAGGGTTGCTTAGGGGTGTGTGTTTTCTTATGTACTGTTGGTTTGGTTTTGATTCTTTTATGGCAGGTATCAAACCACTGCTGGAATCAAGCACAGAATATTATCTTGATACATGCAAGGACTATGCTTATCTCATGTCATTTTAGTGTCATTTCTGAAGCCCAGCACATTCCAGTAGCAGATATGAATAAGGAATAGTTTGGGCCACATACCAGGTCTGGAGAATATGCTCACGAATAGTAATGAAATACACAGGAAATTTTTTCCTGTCTCTGTCTCTAGTGTTTAGCGTGCCATTAATATGGATCCTAAAATAGTAAGGGTCAGTTACGGCCTTCAGAAAAAGTGCAGAAGACTTTGTGTATGGTTATCCTGTGTTCTCAAAACATAGGAAAAACTGGGAGGAGAAGAAAGAGGCTGTATCTCTGCATAAGTAAGGAGTAACACACTGGCTTCTAGCTAGTTGTGTCAAGGTGAATCACTCTCTTTCCACGTAATAAAAGCACAGACACATAAATATGCGGAGTTGCAACTCTGAATTACACGTTGGACTTGGTATAAAGTTGAAATTAGAGTTCTCAGTAAAAAAAATCCTCAGTTTTTTACTTTATTTCCCCTGAGATGATGTACAGCTTATTGTAGTATAATAAATGAAATTCTAAGTGTGTGTGTGTACCCAGAAATTTATGGATAACTGAACAGCTGTCTAAATTGGATGTTGAAGATTGTGAATATCAAATTGTAGCTTGGTTTGAATAAAACTCTCTGTGCTCTGCAAGATGGAGTTTAAAACAAATACCTTAACCTACTGTTATGTGGGAGGGTTATGACAATAACTATCAAGCTTCACTACACCTTGCGCAAGTATTTTGAGGAGTCTTGTCAAAATACCAGCTAAATTACTGCCAAAAATGCAATAATTAGATGACTAATGAAAAAGTTTTCAAATGGAAGTATTTAAAATCTATTCATCCAGTTAGACACATTTACAGTCATCACTCTTAGCTGCACAAGCTGAATTTCCAGGGTTCACTCATGAGATTTCACTTGTGTCTAAGCTGAAGGGAAAGAGAAGCCTGTTTTTCCTTTGCCTTGCCCTTTTAGAAGGAAGTGACTATACAGGTCTAGAAGGAAAGTGCTGTACAATCCACAGGGGCATGGTTCAGGTCTGTGATATGTTTTCTGCCTTTTTTATGTAATCCCAACTATCTCCTATACATCTCAACATCTGTGTGACTAGTGAGGAAAACTGTGTTTTCTTCAAGGATTTTTTTTGGGATGTTAACTTGATCTATGACTCAAACCTTAAGCAAAATATTATGGAATATTGCTCTCCTCTGCTCTCCTGTCTCACTTTTCCGCCCTCTCCCTTCTTTCCCTCCTGGTTTTGTATGGCTTTCCCACTGCAGTCTTTGAGTATGGCCTCTTCCTGTGTCATCAGTGAGGTGCACTCACACAAAACATGGGATGTGCCTCCTCTCGGGTGGACCTGACTATTGATGGTCCCTGAGCCAAAGTCCTGATCCATTTATTTCTACGTTTATGGATGTCAGCTGACAGTCACCTATCAAGGTTTAATGTGAACAAGAAGGCAACGTTTTGGCAAAGCTTTTTGGCTAGCTCATCTCCATAGGTGGTTTTTTTTTTCACTTTGATATGAGAGTTTCTGAAATGTCAGAGGGAAAAAAAAAGAAAGTTTCTGGAAGGGAAGAAGAAGAGGAATCACAAAAGAAAAAACACCCAACCAAAGAAACCTGGATGCTTCCTCAGGAATGTTTTGAATCCAAATTCTCTTTAATCTGGGCTGCTTTCCTTGGGAGGCATTGTATGACCACGGCAATTAGGAATGGCACAGACTGTCCTCAGAGAGTCTCTTTCCGGTCTCCTCATTGTAATTGATACATTTCTGCAACAACAGCTTCTTCAGGAGCTAAACTTAGAAATCTGCTGAATTTAGTACAAAGATAAAGTACTGGCAACTGCTAGCTTGTTAGTTAAGCTCTGTAATGCAGTCTCTCCGTTTAGGCATCAGTAGGTTTTTAAAATCCCAGTAGAGGAAGTGCAAAGAATTGGGTTATCTTTCTAATCTTGCACTCTAGGTTTATGAAGGCTTATGCATTCATTCACTGTGAAAGTAGTGTGTGTTTTTTATTAGGCTTTTGTATGGAGGCAACTTTTAATCAATAGCGCTCTATAATTGCAAATTGTTATGATTCCATGAATTTTATTTTAAAAGTGAAGAATATTTAGATATTCTTGTTAAATTGAGAGGTTTTTTACGAAGCAAGAAGGGTGGAAAGTGTGACATTCATGAGATGAGCTGTGCTTCATGGTTTTGAAAGTTCAGATGGTTAAATGAATAGGCAGTAAAAGAAGTAGTTGTTAAGGATAAAGTGCCTCTGATCTGGAGATCATCTAGGCCAACGCCTCTGCTAAAGCAGGCTCACCTAGAGCAGAGTGCACAGAGTTATGTCCAGGCAGGTTTTAAATCTCTCCAGAGGAGACTCCACAGCCTCTCTGGGCAGCCTGTTCCAGTGCTCAGTCAGTACTTTTTCCTCACAGTACTTTTTCCTCACATTCAGGTGGAACTGGCTGTGTTTCAGTTTGTGCCCCTTGCCCTTTCGCTGGGCACCACTGAAGAGAGCCTGGCCCCGTGCTCTTGGCACCCGTGCTTCAGATATGTGGATGCATTGATAATATCCCCTCTCAATCATCTTTTCTCCGTGCTAAACAGGACCAGCTTTCCCAGTCTTTCCTCACAGGACAGATGCTCCAGTCACCTCATCATCTCCACAGCCCTGCGCTGAACCCTCTCCCATAGTTCCTTGTCTTTCTTGAACTGAGGAGTCCAGAACCAGCCTTCCCTTTCTCTTCCTTCCCTTCAGAGACTGGAGGACTCAAGTCCAAGCATTTCTTTCTTGCACAGCAGCAGCTGATAGGTGTTGAATTTGGGCAATTTCTTCCAAGCTGTGGGAGCCACTGTGATCTATCAGGATCTGCAGTTCAGGGGAATGAAATAATGCAAAGTGAGCATTTTTGTGCTGCTGAGGGTGAAGCTCAGCCTCCCTGCCACTGGAAGGTACTTCTGAGCAGCACCCTGAATTAAAAAGTCACCAAAATTAGACAAAAGTAGAACTGTGATTGCAACCCCTCACTTTTACTCCAGTACCTGAGTATCTCTCTGTACTATTGGAAATTTTAAACTAGTATCTTCATGTCCTAAGGATGAAGACAACTGCTTTTACAGTAGTGTTATTTTATCCTTACAGAGCAGTTGTGTATGTCTCATGTTTAACTTGTCTCTGTCCAGCTGAAATCCTGTTTTTGAATACATTAAAGTCATAGCTGAAGTGAATTATCTGTGTTCATATCTGAACTAAAAACGCTTTTACTGCTAGTTTTTTAAATTCCAAGTGGTTACCAACCCAGTGCTAAAGTTTACCATCTCTTTTCAGAGTATTAATGAAGATTCTTCAATACTAGTTCTCATCCTTTTTCTTAGTGTGTATATATATATATATATATGCATTTGTGAGTGTGTACACTTCCATTGTTATGTACCTTAATGAAATATACTTAATTGTTTTTGCTGTAGTGATACATTTGATGTGCTGGATTTGCATAATTGAGCTGGAAGATCAAAACATTATTGCCTAATACTTTTCTTTATCTCTCTTTCACAGTCATAATGAACGAAAAGTAACCTGCAAACATCCGGTAACAGGACAGCCATCGCAGGACAACTGCATTTTTGTTGTGAATGAGCAGTAAGTGCCTTCTGTTTGACTCTATAAAACATGGGTTTTAAAGACTATTAATAATGAAGTAAGATTCAGTGATTACTAGTGGCAATATTTATTTTTTCCAAGCCAGATCAACATGTAGATAGTTTCACTTGTTTAAATGACTTGAAAGTAATGATAAATATTTTATACTAATTTTTAATATATAAACCATAGTCCAAATTAGTTCTGTGATATAAAGTGCATAAATATGATGCATTTCTCAATTTCCACTTGTCACTTCAGTTTTTCTGTAATTTTAGTAAATTACCTAGATATTATATAACAATCAAATAAACTTCCAGAAAGGGATACATTTTATAATCACTTAGGGACAGTCACAAGCGGTTAATCTATAATGTTTTGCCTGATAGTTTCTCCTCAGTTGGTTATTTCCTTGGCCAGTTGGGACACTTTCTGAATCGCTGGATAATAACTTGGATTTGCTGTCTTTGCATTAGTTTTGTAGAATACACAGCAATACAAGAAGGTCGGCATGGAACTCATACCTGACCTCAGGATTTTATTGGTGTCTGGGTTCTGGGTGTCCTACTCACCACCATTGCTGCAACACATTACACGGTGGCTCGAGTGAAAACCATCAGAACTGGCCAAATTTTACAAATGTGCCTGTTCTCACCCAAGTGGGGCAAAGCCAGATAGGGTCTTTGGAGAGCATTTCTTCCCATTTCTATCTCACGCTCATACCTGTCTTTTTCCCTCACACCAACACCTTGCGCTAATAGAGAAATTCTATTTTTAAACAACATCTTAAAACTCATCTATAATAGATTTGAGTTTAAAACACAGTGCAGGTGACTCTGTGATGAAGTGTGAATTGCTTTCAAATTGGAAAAGTAGGACACAGGCTGTACAAGGCTACATCTAGGGGTGCTTTTTATTAGCAGTCTGCACACACAGCATGTTCTAGTGCTATTACATATTCTATTTTCAGGACTGCTGCAGCAATGTCATCTGAAGAAAAGAAGGAGCGACCAGTAAGCATGATATGTGAAGCAACTAACTATAATCTGACATCAGATTATGCTGCTCATCCAATGAGCCCTGTGGGCAGAGTAAGTCTTTATGTCCAAATAAATTAGAACTGAAATAATTCAGTTACTCCACAAGGTACTAGACAGTGCTATGTGTTAGTATTCCACTGAAAAAGAGAAGCAAAGCTTACATATTTTTCGGGGCACTTGACTCCATCCATGTTTAATTTGGAAACTGAAGTGTCTGAAACAAATTGTCACTATAGCTGTAATTTCTGTCAGGGATCTCAGATCTTACGTACTTAAATTGTTTACAGAACCTGAACTTTCTGATCTGTGTGAACAGCAAAACCTTGAGTGACTGATGAGGCATCTGGGCCAACATTGTTACAGAAATTGCTCCGTCACAAACTATTGCCTGGATGTCTCCAGGTAACAGAGGGAGTTGGAATTGTGTGTAAGAAGGAGTTGTGAGAGAGGTGGGAGGTGACCCTGTACTAAACAGCAGCTTGAATGATTTCCCACCATTGGACCAGAAGTAGAAGTCCTGCCTTCCTAGGAAAATTCCTGGTAAATGTTTAGGACAATCCTAGAGTCACCTTAATTTATGTTTTACTTCTCCATTCACCCAGTTTCTCAGGAGGTTAAGATAAATGCCCAGATGTTCTTATCAACTTTTAAGTTGATTGGATAAAGCTGATGAGCCTATTGTGTGCATTTTTTTTTTAATTTTCAGCTTTCCTTAGAGAGAAGTGCACTTGTTACAAAATTCAGAAGTGCCTTAAGTTTTCTAGGAGACCAAGATATTAGCTTTGATCAGTGATGACAGACAAGAGCTGTCATCTCTTCTACCCAGTAGTTAACAGTTAAACAAGGGGAAAAAACCCTATACTTTAGCTAGTCATTGAAAATTTTAACCCTGAGAAGTGCTTTTTCAGCAGGTTAATCCAGCCTGCAAAGGAAAAATAAACTTTAGAATGTGTTCTAACTGAGCAAATTCCTTAATGTCAGAGACTTGGATTGAAATAATTGACTTATCATGTGATAAGAAACATTGCAAGGTTCCTTTAAGTGCATTTTGGAGACTTTTTTTTGTTTTAAATATCTCACGAGACAGGCAGAATCCTTGACCTACATTAGAAAACTGTTATTTAATGAGAAAAGTGTCTTAATCTATTAATGTTGCTGGGGGGAAAAATAGAGAGTCACAGATGTATTATAAACAGTAGCAAAATCCATCTCAACTTTCATATGATCATGTTTAAGTCCATGCAGGAAAACCAGTTTAAAATACAACAAACTAGAAAACCCCCAAAGAACAGCAGCAAAAAATAAACTCAAAACCAGCTAAGCCCTAAAACAACTGAGCAAGCAGAAAACCCAAGGTAATTTCTTGTTAGAGTCGTAATAGTGATGTAGAATGCAATAATTAAATAGCTAGTTCTCTTGAAATTCATTTTCTGGGAAGCAATCTCAGGTTAAATATGCCAAATTAATTACAATTTAGGAGCATGTGTCTTACATTTTTCACACTTCTCTTTCAAAAGAGAAGTTGAAAATGCCCTTTAGCCTAGTGGTTGTTCCATGGTCTTCTAGAAGAAAATTGAGATTTCTATGGCCCAGTTGCTGTGATTTCTTTTACTTTCACTGATTAATGACACTTTAGTTTCCTGTGAAAATAATATTTTGAAAAAATAGACTGTTGTTCTACTTTTCATTCCTCCTGTTCTAGTTATTTAAATGCACTTAAAATATTAACATGGTTATTGTGGCTGTATGTGTAATTACTGTGCATCAGTTTTCAGATGGGAATTTGAATTAGTGCAACACCATTTAAAAAGTGTTATTTTTGGGAGGTGAATGCTGGCAAAGTAGAACTACAGCTAATATCAGTCTGCCTTTCCTAGCAGCTATTCAAGGCTAATGAATTGAACCATTTCTAAATTGACTATGTAAAAATGGCCCAGCAGTTGTACCTGAATACAAAACTGATTTTCTTCTGTGTTTTTTACTCAAGCATGTCTTCAAACAGTAGAGCCTGAGATTCTTAGCTGTGTCTTACTAACTTTTGAATATAATATGTAGAGGCCTGGTGTATTGTAGCACAATAAAACAGGAATAAGATGTTGGTGAGGGAAGTTACAGAGAATGAATTACAGAGGAAAAGGATGCTTTGTGTGGTTGCCAAACCAATTTTTTTAGGTGGTCTTCGTTTTCAGAGCTAACTCATGAACATGCCTGATACTGGAATGTAATGAGGAATGGAAAAAAAGTTTGGGGTACAACTGAAGTTTCAGGCAGTTGAGGGGTATAGGAGAAGGTTCTTCTTCCATTAATGTTAATTGATCCCAGGTAGATAGGGAACTTGGAGAAGTTTCTATTTTGTGTCAGAAAGACTCTCTGGAGTCTAATGCTGGTGCTGACCAGAGGCTAATAGGAGGTGAGGCAAAAACCAGTTACTGCCCAGTAAAAGTCTTAATTCTAATCTTCCTTTCCCACTGTGTACGTGAGGGGGGACAAGTAATACGTTACAGCTCTGTTAAGTGCTGCTTATTTCCTGTTAGCTTGAAGCATATTTCCAAACATGAAGCCACTAGCACAGACCCCTGGCTGTGAAAAAGGTCTAGACAAGCTTCAGATTGCTAGAGAAGTATATATTTTCATCTCTCTGTAGAATTAAGAAATTGTTTTTGTAGTTGTCTTTTTTTAATCTTATTTTTCTTCCTGCTGTTAAAATCACTACTTAGACAAACACGATTATGTGTCCTGAATTGCTTTATAATGTGTACAGTCATATTACCAGTCACCCTCCGCAGTTCAGATCTGCTGATCTTCATTGCTGTCCTGATTTTCAGCAGAATAAGGTGAACAATTTTCTCACAGAAAGTGATGTGGAGTGTTAGCCCAGGACAGCTGCTGAGGAGCTCCTGGTGACTCCATTACAGCTGGGATGTATCCCAGTGCTCATAAATATTAATCAGTTTGTTTAGAGGTATTCCAAGCCAGTCCAGCTTTGAATGGCTGCTTTAGGTGTAGCCATACAGGTCTGCTCAGGACCCAGGTTAGCTGGAAATGTTGGATTAATAGGTTCATTAGCAAACAGCACAGTGAACAGGAGCAGTGTGAAGGACTGTGAAGGAGCAGAACTGGTGCTCAGAGCTGAACGTCTCTGCTGTGTTTTTGTGGTTTATATTCAGACCATCCAATAGTGCTCCTTGTGCATCTTGTATTTTAGTCTTGCCTAAATGAAATCCAATTTGCTTTATTGCGCAAACCAAAGCACACTAAGAGTGAATGATTGGGAGATTTGCTTCAAGAGCAACCTCCTGGTCCGAGCTAAAATGCTGAGGCAGAAGCTTGCTCAGCTCATGGAAAACTGCAGCATTGGAAGGCACCGAAATTGCCTACAAAATTCAGAAAGTAACATCATGTTGCTTTGTGGTTTGGAAGATAAGAAATTGCCTACAAAATCCAGAAAGTAGCATCATGTTGCTTTGTGGTTTGAAAGATAATGTTAGCCTTGAAAACTGGAAACATATTTTTAAACAGAAGTTGAAAGTAACAAACATACGGATTTGTGCACTCTGAGTTTACATGGAAAAAATTTCCTTATTGGCAGGGTTCTCAGCCTATGTTTTTCAAATATACATGCAATAAATTTAATGTTAATTAATGACTTTTGTGCTAGTTCTGAAACTGGGGAAGAAGCCTCACGTAAATCCTGTGTTTTTCTGCGAGCTAAGCAGAGAGCAAAGCCACTTGCAGGGTGATGAAATGTGCAGCCCCAGATGTTGACTGGTCTGTTGCCCAGAGTTCAAAACCCTGATGGTGTTTGTTTTTTCAATTTTGGAAAACAGTGAATATCACTGGCTGGACTTCCTGGCTTCTTTCCCAGTACTGGATTTGTGCAGGGTTCTTCCCATAGGTGCTGATTTTGGAGGCATCTCAGTTGCTGGGACTCTGTGCCTTAGAACAGATCAGATGTGACTCTGAGTACCAGGTGTGACTCTTAAGTTTGCTTGCTCTGTTACCTTCTGTACCTTCCAACAAGTGATTAGTGGCTGGATCATTCATTCACTGTCCTCTTTTTCTCTCTGCCTTCTCCAGAAACTGGAGCTGGGCAATATGCCCTGTATTTTTTTGTGCTGTGGGGTAAAAAGGACTTGAACCCTTCAGTTCTTATTTTTTCCCCTGTCTTCCTGTGTCCACAGTTTGAGATAATTAGTTATGTATGAGAGACCATGGGATGGCCAGGGATCCCAGGCATGACAAGAGGAGGAGGTGATCTGAAGTCTGAGAACTCATATTTAGTTTATATATGCACCTACAGTATTTCAATATCCCAAAATACCCATTGTCTTAAGGTTCAGAACTTGTTGTGAAGTTATTCTCTTTCTGCAGTGTGTGGTAAAATAATTACGAGTCATCTAAAGTGTTCTCTGTATTAACTAAAATTAGAAAACACTTGTGATGCTGCATTTAATTAAAGGAAGTTTACATTCACAGTTGGTAGGATGTAACCCATTAAAACTCTGCTGTTAACTCAGTGGAATTGGAGTCAATATGGGTTTTTACCAGACTTACCTTAGAGAGAGCTGTCTAAATTATCTGAATTTGTTAGACTTGACACAAGTGGTTGGTTGTCTTCAGAAGCATCCTTAATATGTTAGCTATTTTTACACGTATAGGAATTCTGGAGCACTCTTGAGGGGTTTTGAACCTTTAATACCTAATATTAGAGTAGGTATGAGTGTTATAAATTATTTCTGATCGAAGTGTTTGCACAGCTTTTGTGTGATATGCCAATACAGCAGTCACACAGGTTAATGGAGAGAGATGTAGTTCACTCTATAATGGGATTGTTGTATGTTCTTTGTTATGTATTCGTTTCTCACAGCTGGATGTCATAACTTTCTTGGCTTCTTACAAATCTTGGTCCATTTTCCACTGAGAATTTTTCGGAAGAAAATGTGGAAGTTTTTTATTTTTATTCTTAATTAGATTTTCAATTGCTTGCTCTGTCTTGCTTTTCAGAACTGAGTCAAATTTCTGTATCTCCAAGGGAAATTAAAAGCTCTCTGATTGTTTTTATATTCCCTCATGATTCTTGCAAAATAGAAATACGAAATGTCCTTGTTTCATTGTGTTGTAGACTCTAGGCAAGCACACAGTTTTTGTAATGTTGGGGTTTTTTTGCCAAGCAGTGTTGTATTCTTCAGTTAATGGCATCGTTGACAAAAGCTGCACATAATTTTAACTTAAGTTTTCAGTTTATGATTTTTTTAACCTACTGCAGGATTCTCTCTGAAGCATGTATAAAACCCAGCTTAGTTCTGTGGTGCGTGTTGAGGGAATTTCCTTAGAGAGACCCCACAGCCTCATTTGCAACAAAACCTGAGTGTTTGTTTAGCATTCCTCCTTTAGGAATTTTGCATAACCTCATGATTAGTCTCAGTAGTAGAGATAAGGAAGCTGAAGCACAGGATTATATTGTCTCAATTCAAATGGTGGATTTGAAGCAGAGACGTGAATGCAGCTTTAAAAACTTACTTGAACTTTACTTCTTCTGTGTACTTTGCTCTATCACATCTTGTGGTCTCTGAGGCACCAATTCTTACAGAATTTAAAACACAAGTAAAGGTTCAGCTCGTTTAGTTGCAGAACAAACTTTCTAAATGTAGGCTGAGAAGAATGAAGTGTGAATTGGCAAAGCACTGCAGGTTTCTTTGTGCCTTTTCCAATTTCTTTTGGTTATTCAAGTAGAAGGATGAAATCTAAAATGTTTTTTTTTTCCTACTTCTCTTAATCGTATGTGATCATTGCAAGACTGTAAAAAGTATAAGCAACAGCTGGTATGAGCGCTGTAGTTACATGGAAAGGTTTCTAAGTAGACTTTAGTGCAAGCAAGTAAAATAATGAATATTCAAACCAACCAAGGGATCACAGAACAAAGAAAGAATCCTAAAAAAGTAGTGTATTTTAGGAAAGGTGGAACTGTGTCTTGCTGGAATCTGAACAAGTTTTCATGTGTTAGGTCTGTGTTGGAAGCAGGAAAGAGTAGAATTGCTTGCCCAGGTGATGTAATTTTTCATAATTAATAATAGTTCTGTGAGTTTACTTCTGTTCCTACAGCTCAGTAGGCGTTCTACCTACCTTAGAAGAAGGTCAGATATGTATTCGGTAGGGTTTTTTCTTGTTTAAAAAAGCCCCAAAACGTCTTTTAAGTACTTGTCTTGGGATTTATCTTTATATTCTCTGCAGAAGAAAAGAATGAAATGCTGAAACCAGCAGAACCATCACAATAATTATTTATCTAAAAAAAGAATACAGTTTGTGTTGTGCAGTCCCCCAGAGGAGCATATATAACAAAAAGATCTTAAAGAAAAGAAAAGCGTTTTGATTTCTCTACGGTTATTGATGTCATGGTTTCTTTAACGTGTTCAATTCAATTTAGACATCGCGATCTTCAAAGAAGGTTCATAATTTTGGAAAGAGATCGAACTCCATAAAGAGAAATCCTAATGCTCCAGTTGTCAGACGAGGCTGGCTCTACAAACAGGTACTCTACCCCTCTTCACCCCCTTCTTTTTTTTTCCTCTAATGTGTGTAGTACAAAAGACAACCACCTCTATAAAATACAATGATAGCAGAATGAAGCCATAAACTGGGGTCTTCAATTAATTAACTACTTATTGGTTATCGGTCTGATACAAATAAGGACATCAGAAAAGTAAAGAACATTGATAGATTATGTATACATGATTGTCTCTAAAAAATCTAAGCAGGTGTTGCTAGTAAATAGCTGATTTAAGTTCAGGCATGTCGAGATGATGGGATAAGGGTGTATGACCCAGAATATTGGGGGGTTTTAAGTTTCTTTGGTTAGACTATATATTTTTTTTTCCTATAACTAATACTTTCAATAAAAAACTGTAAATGAAGCCATTTCTTCATATATTTCACATAGGTATTTCTATTTTCTTATTTCAAAGATAATCATCTTAAAACCAGAGATTATTTTAGGTTTTCCCATGGAGTGTAAACCAATCTGAAGTGTGTGCTCTTTAGTATTGTGACAGTGTCCTAGCCTGCTGTAGATTTGCTATTCTGCAGTACCAGACTACCCTTGCACTTTATTGGTTTGCAGGAATTCAGAGTGCAGTAGCTTGATCAAAAAAATGAGCGACAAAACCCATTAGGCCATATTAAGAATCTATTTTTAAAATCCACCAAGAACCCTGTAAGAACTCATAATTTAAACTCAGCTGAGACAAATGTGTGCATGTAATTTTGATCTACATTGTCATTTACCGTGCCTACTCAGATAGACTGGAATGACCTGCATAGATTTCTGGGTGCTGGTGATGAGTCAGTTTTTAAAAACTACTCTCAGATAATAAGATCCAGAAGTGTCTTTTTAGTGGAAGATTTTCCAAGGTTTAGACAATCCTGTGGCCTCTACTCTTGCTTGATGTTGAGAGTGAAAAATTCTCACAAAGGTGAGAGATTCTGTTGCTGTGTTTTGGGGCACAGAATCACACAGTTGTCTTGGTTGGAAGGGACCTCATGATCATCTAGCACAATCAAGCAGGCTCAGCTAGAGCAGGGTCATAGAATCATGGAATATGCTGAGCTGGAAGGGAGCCATGAGGATCATCGAGCCCAGCTCCTCGCCCTGCACAGGACACCCCCAGAATCACACCGTATGCTTGAGAGTCTTGGACAGGACTTTGTCCCGCTGGGCTTTGAATATCCTCACAGATGAAGACTGCACCACAGCCTCTCTGGCAACTTGTGACGGTATTTGACCATTCTCACAGTAAAGAAGTTTACCTCCGCTCCGGTGGAATTTCATGTTTCTTAATTTGTGCCCATTGTTTCTTTTCTTGTCCTTGGCAAAAGTTTGGCTCCACATTCTTTACAGTCTTTCATCAGGTATTTATACACACTGATAAGATGCCTCCTAAACTGCTCTCTCCCCAGACTGAACAGTCCCAGCTCCCTCACCCTGTTTTCATATGAATGATGCTCCAATCCCTCAGTCATCTCTGTGGCCCTTTGCTGGGTTCCCTCCAGTATGTTCACTTTTCTCTTGTACCAGTGAGCCTAGTGCTGGGCCAGCACTGCAGCCAGACCTCTGTAGTGCTGAGCAGAGAGGAAGGATGTCCTCCCTCCAGCTGTTGGCAGCACTGCTAATGCAGTCTGGGATGCTGCTGCCCTTCTTTGTCACGAGGGTGCATTCCTGGCTCGTGATGGTGCATGGGGTTATTCCTCTCCAGATGGAGGACTGAGCATTTCCCTCTGTTGAACTTCAAGAGAGCCTTCTCTGCCCAATTTCCCAGCCTTTTGAGGTCCCTCTGAATGACAGCACAACCATCTGGAGTATGAGCCGCTCGTCCTAACTCTTATTATCTGCAGACTTGCTGAGGGTGAGCTCTGTGCCTGTGTGCAGCTCATTAATGAAGTTGTTAAATTATGTTGGCCACAGTATCGATCCCTGGGGCAGACCACGAGGAACTGGCCGCCCACTCCCTGGGCCTGGCACTTCAACCAGTTTTTAATCCAGTTGGAAATGGTTTATGTGGTAAACAATTTAAATGCTGTGATGTTTGATTGGTGTTTGTAAGAAAAGCTGCTGTATATTTCCATGTTGTAGTAGTCATTGAAAGCCAGTTTAGTCAGGAGTTTTATCAACAGATATGGTCTTCAGAAATTTACAGTGAAAGCTTGTGCAGGATTCTTTCTGATAGTGAGATAAAGTTTATGTAATCACAGAGAGTGGCAATTTTTGTTTAATTCAGGGTGTGCTGTCTCAGTGCATGCAATGATGTTCTTCTGTCATTTTTCTACTGATTTTTAAGTCCAGAGCCAGCTCCCTTTTTGGAAGACGGTTACACTGAACATACTTTTTCTGAATAATATTTCCTAGCTAATGTTTGGTTTATCCTTTCTTCTTCTTTGTGCTCATTTCCACCACCCCAAAAAGAGCAGAGCTGGAAATACGAGGCTAAAAATTATTCTGACTTTACTCGGGTGGGAGAACTACCCCAAAAACAAACCCACCCCACAGTTTTTCGTTATAGAATCCCGCTTCTTCCTTGTCACTAAACCTATTTACTACAAGAATATTGCTAATTCACACATACTTTTCTTCTTGGAACAGATTAACATATTTATTAAATCAGATTCTACTAGGATGTGTGTGCTGCAATGCTCTGGCTTATTTACACTGCAGTAGTGGAGGCAGTCTTTCATTCTGAATTGTGTGGTGTAAATTGGTTATAAGCACAAAAGAAAATTAAATTGCTGTAGAAATAAACTTCATTTGAGAAAGACATTTGCTCTAGATATATGAGTGGTAGTAGAAGACAAAGTTGAGCAGAGAGTTTCTTCAGACAACAGAGGATGTACCTGAAGTATTATCTTGCTCTTCAAGAAAAAAAAAAGCTGTTTTTTTATTAGTTAAACTGTAGATTGTAATGTCTAGCATCCCTGGAGAAAAGGAGGCTCAGAGCCAGCCTTCCTACTCTCTACAGCTGCCTAAGAGGAGATTGTGGTGAGGTGGGGGCTGGTCTCTTCTCCCAGGTGACAAGTGACAAGACAAAAGGAAATAACATCAAGTTTTAAGTTGAATATTAGCAAAAAATTATTCACCAGGAGGGTTGTCAGACATTGGAACTGGCTGCCCAGGGAAATGGTTGGGTCACCACCCTGAAGGTACAATTAGATGTGTCAGTGTGGCACTTGGGGACACGGTTTGGTGGTGGACTTGGCAGTGCTGGGTAACAGCTGGACTCGATGATCTGAACGATCTTTTCCAACCTAAACAATTCTGTGATTCTCTGCTAACTTCAGGCTTCCAGGGTTACAGTCTTTGTTTGCAGTGGCAGGTCAGGATGAGAAGTCAAATACTTAAAATAGCCAAGAAAATGAGCTACCAGCACACTCAGTAGTGCAGTGCCTGGTTTACTGTGTGAACCATTGCTGCCAGCAGTCTGGGAGTTCTGACTCGATCGCTGTGATCCATGCAGGATAGCACTGGAATGAAGCTGTGGAAGAAGCGGTGGTTTGTGCTCTCAGATCTGTGTCTCTTCTATTACAGAGGTAAGTTCAGCTCCTGAGAGCTTCGTTTGCTAATTTTGCTGAAAGCAGATAAATTTTGACACACCACTCAAATGTAAGAAATAAACTGCTACTTAGCTTAATGGATTAAAATAGTTGTATAGCTGTCAATATCCAGGCTGCCTACTCTTACCTTTTTTTTTCTTTCTTTCTTAATTACCAGTTTCACATAATTGCTTCCTGCCTGCCAGGCTGTGCTCAGAGGGCAAACCCATTCACAGCCACCTCTGTTACCAAATTCTGAGTTGTAGTTTTCTCACAGCTTCTGTTGCTAGAAATTAGGTATGTCAGGTTAAATCTGATTTTTCATGCAAATTAAGCAGCTGAAATGGGGATAGGGAAGGGATATAGTGCAGGGGAGCTAAAACTCTTGCCTTTAGAATGATAAAGAGGATGTATATGCCTTTGGGAACTCTAATCAGTGTTCATGAATACTTATAAAATGAAATGTCCAGTTCCATATGAGTAGAAGTCTCTGCTGTATTTGGAACAAAAGAATCTGTTAGTAACCTCATGTAGCTAGATCAGACTTATTTTACATGGAAAAAATTAGCTGCTTCTCATTCTAGTCTGGAGTTATGTATGTTAGTGATCCCTTCACCTTTGCAGATTATGAACTGTAGTGCTCCTGAGAAGATAAACAGAAGGGACTTGGGCTTAGGGAAACACAGACAATCCTGAAATAAAGTGTACAACCATATTAGTTTAAAGGAGGCTGAGAGTGAAGAAGATTGTAAAGCATGGCAAAATAGAGTAATGTAAACGGGGCCATCTGCAGCCTTAACTTAAGGATAACCAAGGGTTTCAGTTTGGGATGAAACTTTAGAATTGGTAGAACTGGTGCTGACGCTGTTGATGCCGAAAGGAGAGACTGATGAATTTAAAATGGTGTTCTCTGAAAGTGCAGCGTGGATCCAATCAAAGACAAATCAGGTCTGAAACATAAAAGGTCTGTTTGCAACTGGTTTAGTTAACAAATTCTGAATTATTCAAATATGATCATTAGGCTTTGTTTCTCTTTCCCAAGTTGTACACATAGTTGGATAAACCCCTGCTGAGTCAAAATCAGGCTAAAATTCCAGTCATGAAGGTGTTGACTGACTGATACAGTTACACTGTGGTTACCTAAGTGGTCATTATATACTCTGTGCTTCTTACAGGTTTATTTTAAACACGTCTTCAGGCTCCTTCAAGAAGTTGTAAAGAAAGTGCTACATTATAGCTGCCTTAGGAACAGATTAAATTGAATTTAAGCACTGCACAGGAAGTTTGTCAAAGTAAAACAAAAAAAGTAATAAGCAAAACCAACAACAAATAAATATAAACTGCTCTATAATCTTCCTTTTTATTTTCTACATGTTAATCTGCCCAACAAGCTGAAACACAAGCAGAATAATCTAAACTGTTTACGTGATAAATGTAGCTTTTAGCTATCGCTCACTAGAAAGTAGTTAAAGCTGTTAAAATGGAATTAAACGTGTGCAGTGATAGTCCAAAATGTATTAGAGGTGGCTGCTAAAATATAAGAAGCTTTGACACTAAACCTTTTATGTTTCTGTTAACTCTGTCTCAGATATTGAAATAATAGAACAGGGAGAATCATGCACTTGCTTCCAGATCAAACCACAAACCGTGTTCGTGGTTGTGCAGTTGTGGTTGTTGGGTTTCTTTGGTTTGTTAGTAAATTTTGCTGAACTTCTGCAATCATGTTACAATGTTAGCAGCTGAAATACAATTTATAGATGAAAAGAAAAATCATGTCTTTCACAGCTTAGAGAATACTCTTTTTCTGTTCCCCCATGGCATGAAGGACTCTCTGCTTTCAAATTGGAAGGCTGTTGTTGACATGAATAAAAGTTCTTAGAACTGGACAGAAGATCTGCTCTTTTTCTCGTGTACTGTTCATACACAGCACACAAGTAAAGATGGGTATGGGGCAGTGGAATATGTGGATAAAAGCAAGTGTGATTGGAAACAGATTTTTAAAATCTGGAACTGGAATGTAGCAGTGTGTCTTTAACAAAGACCAAAGTCCTCCAGACGTGCAGCTGTTCAGTGGAACAAAAATGCTTAATGCTGTTATATGGCACTAGTGGGGGGATTTACTCAGTAATTAGTCAAAATATAATCTAGCAGAAGAGAGCTTTTCCCCAAAACAGAAGTCCAAATAAAGTAAACCCCAACATTTTCCATGTGTTCTGGGACAGGGGGAAAAAAGGCACATTTTTGTGTGTGGCTAGCAAGGAGTTAATATTTGAAGAGAAGGTGGGATGGTTTCAGTCATACTTAAGGGTCCTGTTGAGTTCCTGAAATCAAATCCACTCCTTTTCTGCCTTTTAACTAGAATAACTTTGTGCTCATCTCTGCAATTAAATAACTATCCCAGAAAGCATCATTTTTGCATCTAATCTGTCAGGTGATACTAAAATGGCTGGGCACAACTTTCCACATATAAATAGCTTAAGTGAAGGTTCTGCCTTTTGAAAATCTAAGGACTAAGTGAGAACCTGGAAAAGATTTTTAAATGCACACATAAGCAATAATCCTTTTGTGCTGTTGAAGTATATTTTAATTGTAACAGTGTTAATTTTTCATCGAAAATTTTTAATACCTATGCTTTCATCTTAATTTCATAGACACAGAGTTGTTTATTGTGGGCACTGTCTTCAACTAAGAGAAGAGTTATGGGGGACAGTCTCTAAGATACTGATTGCGAATAGAAGTTCTGTACATCAAATACAATTAAGACTGACTTTGTGAATTGCATCCAATTATTCCTTTATTAAAGTGTAATTGGATTTAAAAGCTGGTTGTGGCTTTCAATTAAAACGTCAATTTTTTATTATGATCTATTGTTGTAAAATTTTGTGTAAAACAAGGTTCTGGGAAAAGGGTGTTTGTTTTGGGGGAGAGCTTTTTTTAACAAATTACCTGAAATGTATGCATTCTTAAAAATGGAATGTAATTGAGTGTAAACTCTTTGTGGGAATTATAATTATAATTCATAATTAAATATTATAATGGGGATTATGTAGCATAATATGCCCGAGATCAGAAGAAGAATGTGTACATTTTCTCTAAGGCCAGTAGTCATAAGCAGTTTTTTTAACTGCTTGTGTTGTCATAGGTGTTTTTACTGAGCAGGCAGTAGATATGTGGTATTCTTGTCACTGAATTAGAGGCTTGACTTCCATCTTCTCTTCAAAGTTAGACTGGGTTTCTAGTTCTTAATGCATTCTCCTCTGAGCTAAACTTCTTGTTAGTGCTCATGCGTGGCTGAAAGAGTTTCAAGAAGTGTCTGAATGCAAGTGTTGTGTGTCCAAAAGCTGTTTCTCTAATCCAAGTGTGCATTCCCAGATGAGAAAGAAGAAGGAATACTGGGGAGCATACTTCTGCCTAGTTTTCAGATATCTGTGCTGTCTGCTGAGGACCATATTAACCGCAAATATGCCTTTAAGGTAAGGGAATCAGCTTTTCCGTTTGATTTTATATCTGAAAGCACAAGAGCTTGGTCATAAGAACTCAGAGAGTTATTAGGTAAAAAAGGATTGACAAACAGCTTCTGAGCCTGATTTTTACATAATAGAGTAGCAGAAGTTTCAAGTACTTAGCCTGATGTAAATATAGACATAATTACTAGAATGGGGAAATGGATGGGTATCACTTGGTAGTAGTATTTTCTTTTTAGTTCCTGGATCTTAAATACTTTGTGGTGCTCTAGAATTATAGACCAGCATCTGCAGCTGGACTCATCCCACTAATGAAAGTTCTTCACTTATTTAGATACAAAGTATCTTTCCACATAAATAAAAGAATTTATTGTCACTTAAATCACAATATTACGTGAATCGCTCTCAGGAGTGTTTTATGACAATCTTTTAAATCATGATGTAAATTACTTTACTAAATATTTTGTCCTGACCTTTTTTGTTGTTGTTTTATGAGCTCCTTTTGGCACTTCATTTGGTCTCCTAAACAAGACATCATTTATTTACTATGGTAAGTACAAATTAAAATTACTGTATCGTTCAGACTGCCAAAATCTATGCCAAAATCTTATTTATAAGAAGTATATTCATCTACATTAATGAATGCTCAATATAGTTTTTAGTAGATTGAAAAAATTTAAGGGCTTTTTATTTAATGTATTAATGAAGAAGCAGCTATGATTGAAAATTACAGGCAGTTATTTTGAAATTATGGATGCAGTGACCAAGAAATATTGTAGTGTTCCTTTTGATTTTTTTTTTCTGATCATAATTATTTGCAGAAATCTTATTAGATAAAGCATTAGAGTGAGTGTGCAGTAACAATATTTGCCTCTCTTCTTTTACAGAATCTTACTTTTTTATTGCAATGACCGTGTCATTTCCAATCAGGCAGCTCATCCAAACATGAGGACCTATTATTTCTGCACAGATACAGGGAAGGAAATGGAGTTGTGGATGAAAGCCATGATAGATGCAGCGCTTGTGCAAACAGAGCCTGTGAAAAGGTAGTGTGGATTGACAAAACAGTGGGACAGTGTATTGCTTTCTCTTGTTAAGTTTGATTTATTTAATGGAAGGGTAGTCCTTCAAATAGAATGTAAATTGGCTGAAGTGATTTCTCCTTATATTGAAGACTCCTTACTAACTGGACAGTGTTGAATAGAATATTGAAGTAGTAAAAATAAGTTCTGTTCTGAATATTGACTGTAAGGAGCTAGAAGAAAAAAGTGAATTATCCCTTTAGCCAGTGGCATCAGAAGAAGTACAGTGACAAATACTATGTGCAGGCGTGTTTGACTTCCCTGCCTTCCTGACTGAATAGCAACAGCAGCTCAACTGGTGCTAGCCTTTGGCTTAAACCTGTCATAATCCTCAAATTCACAGCTGGAGTTTCTGGCTAAATTAACCAGTTGTTCCTGTGGGCAGCCTGTGGGGAGCCATTCTTGTTCATCATTAAGCTGTCATCAAATTTATGCTTACCTGATCTGGAGCCTTATCTTTCTGTGCCCATGTGTTGACACTGAAAAGCAAGTTATCTCCGGAAGCTTTATGTTCCCAGACACTGAACACTGTCTGCTGCTGTCTCTCCAGTGAGAGTCGTTTTCTCTCGGAATGTGGTCCCTAGGGTCAGCTCCATGGCATCTATAATGGAAACCTCATCAATTGAAAGTTTAAAAGCTCCTCATTATTGACAGCACAGAACTTATTGCTGATGGCTGCTGTCACTTGATCTGTTCTCCACTCTGTTAGTTCCTGCTACCCTGGAGCTAGATAAATGTCAGCAATGCTGAGAAACTTTAAGTTTAAAAAAGTAGTAAAAAAATCTCATGGATGCAGGTACCAGAGAAGTTTAGGAGTAATAAACTTAATCTGAAAAATCGAGTTTGTATTGCAGATACAATGGTAATTTACATATGGAGAGATTATTAAACCAAATCAAACCCACTTAACTTCAAACAAAAGTCACATATCAATTGTAAAAACACTTTTTAGAGCAATAAAACTGAAGGGGGTAATTCTGGATCTTTTTCTGAACCAGCGAAATGACCTTCATTTGATATTTGCAGTACTCTGAATATCTGCCTGGATATCACAGGCAGAATGGGCTTGCCGACAGCCAAACAACTGTCAGAAAAGCAACTTATATAACACCATCTTGTTGTTTTGATTCAGGCAAGAAACCTCAGAACGAAACAGAACTAGATGTGACCTCTTAGAAAACTTTGTTGGTAGCCTTGAAATAATTACTTCAGAGAAAATAGATTTCAAGACCAAGTCTCAAAGACTTTCATATCTGTTAGCTATAGTAAGGAAGCAAACCCTTCAGACATCCGTTTTCTAAAGAATCCATCTTTTGACTATCAAACCAGTTATTGAAATGAAACGTAGCAGGATATGATCTTATGCAGAAGAAATACTGTTCCTTCCCTGTAAAAATCTGTTAAGTATTAAGTGTTTTATTACCTCATCTCTAAGTAACCTAAAGTTTGGCATGCGTGGAGCTCTAAGCATGAAGGGTTTTGGTTCAGCCAAATTTGGCAGTGCTTTTGTTTCTCAGTTCTGTTTTTAGTAGAGGTTCTGACATTGCACTGAGTACAGTTTTCTAACAGACCAGATACTTACAATACAATAAAGGAGTAATTAAGAACTTGCTTCCTTAAATATTCATGTAAAGTGATGTTCAGCCACATTTAAGTGCCTGTTAATATAAAATGCCCAGTGATAAATCGGGTTTTTTACACTATAATTCTTTAAATCTGGAAATCAGGGTACTTCACTGCTTATGGTACTCTGGAAATCAAATCCAACAGTCTGCTAAACTGAATCTTTTAAATAATTTTAGCACTTTAATTTGTGTTTTTATTTTTCTGGAGATGTGAGTTCCTTGAAGAGGATAAAGATAAAAGGAATATTTAAAACATTAAGTTGGTGGGAGGGGAGAGGTGTTGCCAAGTTTTTCATAAACTACTCTTCTACTCCTATTTTCCACACATAGTTATCCACATAAACCACGAATGAGATACTGAAGTGAGAAAACAAAAATGTACCCATTTCTCTTAGAACTGATCTCTATGAACAGCAGAAATATTCCTTTCTGATGTTTAGCTACAGGGGAGGACAAACAGTATTTGGCCCTACTGACTTAACTGTAATTACTCCTTTCTAAACATTTTTGATTTTACCTAGATAGTACATTCAAGTTTAATAATGTACTGAGAGACCTATTAAAATAATTAAACCAAATACTTTAGTCAGTGAGGAGCTATTGAAGCTTATGACTCAAAATAGGATCTCAAACAACCATCTCTGGATCAGCAAAGCATCTTGCTTATTCCATGCTGTATCCCTGCAGGCCACAGTTGGGTCGTGTCTGAGTCCTGGTTGCTTGCTTGTGTTTGTAGATGGTCATGTCCACCAACAGCGATTTACTGTTTTACCCTAAATGCTGATTCTCTACTCTCCCAGGTTTGAGTGTCGTTTCTCTATCCTTTCACTGTCAGCTTGTGTGCTGCAGCTTTTGTTTCTTCTCAGTGATGCAGCATGTACTAAGAAGAGATTCCTGGCGTAGTTACTTTCCCTGAACAGCATAAGCCAGGCTGCCAAAAAAGCACTTGTTAGCATAGAGGCATCCACCGTGGGGGTGGGTTACTGACATCACTGTGCTTGGAAAAGATGGCTTTTCCTTTTCAGATGCCTCTGTCTTGCTTTGTTAAGTCACAGCCCTTGTGTCCATCTGATCGTTAATCACATGCTCCCCCCTCTCGAGCCCTTTCAGAATTATTTCATTATATAAACCAGCATAAAATAATACTTTTCCTGTATTGCATATTACATATTATACGTATGATTCCTGTTTGGTTGCAGAAATCTGTAAATTGCATTCAGCATATGCTGAAAGACCCATGTTCTATGCTCATTCTCTTCCTCTTCTCCCTATCCTGTCCTCAAATAGCCTGCAAGCCCCATTGAATATGTCTTTGAGAGCTAGCTATAAATACAGAGCCAAATATACATATGGATTTATGTTTCTTACATTTGCCTGTTAGTTTCTGATGATTTTTTCCCATATGGATCCCTCACTGTGGAAAGAGATCCCTTGCTCACACAGAGTTGGCTGATGTGGTTTCACCAAGTTACAGAGCCCAGAAGTGAAGTCTGTTTGAATGTCAGTCCTTGAGCCTCTACACCAGCACAAAGATTGTAAAATGGAGATATTTGGCTGTGTATAACCATAGTAACGAGTGATACAGCATGAGACTGCGTGGAAAAACAGTTCTGTGATTTTGGGAGTTGTTGGTTTTTAATTAAAACACAGTGGAACGTACTGTGAGAGTGTGAATTGAACACAGTGCCAAGTCTTGACTTTGCCATATACAGGATGAGTGTCCTAGAGATGCCACTCTCCCTCTCCACCATGGATTTTTCACCTGTTTCTCTGCTCTAAAGCCGCTTGAGATAGATTTATAAAAAGTTTTATGTTATATAAAGGAGTGGGTGGGGCTGTTGAGACATGCTGCAAATACTAGTGCCCGTGTTCAGGATTATTTGCAAGGTAGTCCTTATATTCATTTGGAAACTCCAGAGTGCTGGCTGAAAACTGAAATCTTAACACCCTTTTTTTGACTTGATAATTGTGGGAAATGGAGTTTTTCATTCACATTCCTGTTGGGAAATTCCTTTGTTTCTAGTAGAATACTGGATAGTACAGTTTTGAGGTGGGAGTGAAGAGGTGATCCATTTTTTTTCCATAACCTTGAGAAGGAAGCTAGGCAGAAATGTTTGGTCTTGGGAACAATTTAAGGTCTTGGGAGGGGAAATAAATGCCTTTTGTTCGCGATGGGGTAAGCATTATTGCTCCTGGTCAGTTGTGTGTGTGTGCTGGCCTTTTTACAGGCGCTTGAACTGGACACAGTTATAAAGATGAATAATGCATTTGAAAAACAAAAAGATGCAGAACAGAACAAAAAGTTAATGCAACATCATCCTAAAATAAAGTGTTATTCTTAGTTTGGTTTTATACAGCTATGTAATCTTAAGGAATTATATCTCTTCCTCTTCTTTCCTCCCATACCAAAAAATACAGAGCAACACATTTTAAGGTGGTGAGTTTTTTTCTAGTGAGCTAAAACCAAAAGTCACTGTCTGAGCTGGAATTGAAGTTCAGGTCCTCCCAGTATGGCGAAAGATACAGCTTCTTGACATTTTGAAATTTTAAAAAGATCACTAATAGAACTGCGCACATTGACTACTTGTGTAAATTATTTTTGTGGTACAGTTCCTTAAGTCAGCAGCTATTTTCCCCCTTAAAATTAGAAAAGCCACAGTCATTTTCCACAAAATGTATGCCAGCCAAAGTGATAACATAACAGAGAAACCTAACTGATACCAATGGCCATGAAAAGTCATTTGCTTTCTTTAAAGGAGCTCATTATATGCTAAATTCAGCAGTCTTGTGAATCACAAGCTGACTTCGAAAATCATCTGAATTTCAGGCTGTTGGCATTTGAAAGCTGTAGGTCTTGGAGAGCCACTGAATATTTTTACCCTTTGAATGTTCAGCCCTCCAGGAGCTGAACATCCACTTTTTCAGACTCTGGCTTTATTTCCTGTTGTGCACATTTCTTCGAGGGGGTAATTGACTAGTGAGTGTAAAAAAAAAAATTACCTCATATCATAATTGTTTTTAAAACAGCAAAGAGAGAAGTGTAGAAGAAAAAAATACTCACACTTGCCAACCAGAAAAACCCGAAATCAACCAACCAAAGAACAAACCAACCAAGCGCTACCACCGATCCCCAAACAAAATTAAAAGAAAAAATGTCCAAAACAACAGCAACAAAACCCCCCAACGTGTCCTCCATTATTGTGAAAATGTCCTGGTTTTTTCTCTCAAAGTCCATTTATTGTTGTAAAATATATGGACAGGGGTTCATTGAAATAACTTTCAATTTTTTATTAGTATTTGTAATGAATGTTTTTGGTATTATAACTTGTCCTATGTTCTCTTCCAGAATAGAGAAGTTCACTGTTGAAAATACATCACCTCGAGAGGCAAATAATATTTCAAACCATCGGGTGCTCATTAAGCCAGAGGCACAAAATAACCAGAAAAACAAAGAAGTGAACAAAAACGAGGAGAAGAAAGCTTTGGAAGCTGAAAAATATGGGTTCCAGAAAGTCGGGCAAGATAAACCATTAACAAAAATTAACAGTGTAAAGCTAAATCCTTTGGGATCTGAGTACAGGACTTTGCCCATAAGCACGATTCCGGGCGGACACTTCAGACCCGTCCATTTGAATGGATCTGAGAATAAATCCATGGGAGTTGTGCTGGCGGATGCTGGAGATGGGGCTCATCACAACGCGGTGCAGGCACACATGGAGTCCGAGCGGGTTATGCAGAGAACTAATTCCATGCTGCAGCTGGAACAGTGGATTAAAATACAGAGGGGGAAAGGACAGGAAGAGGAAACAAGAGGGTAAGTACTGAGTCATTTTTTTTTTCCTGTTAGGCTTTCTAGTGAATAATACTTATATTTGTACCCTGGTTAGTTCCTTTAGGTCTTGGTCTATATGACATAAATGCATTCTTCATTTTTCTCTGTAAGAAATGCCCAGATGACTTCTCAGAACAGATTTATAAAAGTTTCTTTTATTAGTATTTGAATTATTGTTAATAAATTAAAGTATATTAATAACTCAATAAATAAAAATGGCCAGAAACCCTTTTTGGGTGTTAGAAATTTCCCTGTACTAGGAGAAAAGGTGTTATCCATCATGAAAATTCTGTTTCTTCTTAAAATCTGTTCTTGAGATTGCCCTCTCTTCTGCATTTTTTATTCACAAATTCTTGTAATAATATTTTACTTGAAATTCTTTAAAAAATATTCCCAGGAGCTTTTAAACTTTAAACCAGCTTTAAATGAAGCGAGAGAGAAGATTTATCTAAAAGTAACACACAGAAATCTAACTTGATGCTTAAAGCTTCTCTTCTCATGAAATTAGCTATCTCCCAGTTATAATATTGAGCTCTAGTGCTTATTCATGAAGGTTTAAAATGATATGTGAATGACTGACAACATTGAATGTCATGCCAGTAGCAATTTCTCTGTCTGACAGAAGCGTAGGGATGTTGCTTCCAGGCTGGCTTACAGACAAGCAGTTCTAGCAGGAAAATGTAAAAGGTTTTTAATATTACATTTGATAGGAAGTATGGAGATGCTATCACAGGAGGTATTTTGAAGAGCTGCAAATTAAGGAGTTTGTGTATAGGTGGATGGCAGAGCAGAGCTTAAGATAAATGAAGTTCAGAAAATGTGTTTCCCCCACAAATTTGAAAATACAGGGCTGAGAGCTTCTCAGTTTTTGCGAAATCTTGAAAAATTTCCATGAACTTGGCTTCACTTGCCAAGGTTGAACATTTCCTCACTACCTTTAGCCCTTCATTAAATATAATTAGGAATTGTTAATGTGTTGTTTCATGAGATGCTCATCATAAGTAGTTTGATCAAGTTTGAACTTGCAATGCAGACAGGGACTTGCACACCCTGACATTTATTTTATTATTCAAACTTGCATAATGAGAACTCAGAAGGCTCTTTGATGAAGTTAATTCTTTTAATTGGACTTTAAAACTTGCAACCAAACAGAAGAAGTTAGAATAGCTGTGCTATTTTTCAGTTGTGAACAAGTATAAAAACCCTAAAACTGATTTTATTGTGGGAATCAAATAGAGGGGAGTGCTATTAACAATATGTTACTAATTAACAATATTTTATTCTTGAGTATAGGGAACACTTGTTTGCCTAGATAAGGGTGGCACTGATACCATAAATGCTTTCAAATGCAGTTCTACATAAAAGTAGCAAACTGAAGGAGAATTGGCCTTGAGCTATCTTTTTTACTTTGCATGGAAACGGCCTTGAATAATGATACAAATTTCTAATGTATATAGTGATGTCTTTTAAATGTGGCTTCATTTAAATTTAAAAATTTTATTTTTGTTCAGGTTGCCGGTTTCTGGCTGGAGACAGAAATTTAAGTAGAATCAGAGTTGGTGAATGAGAGTAGAAAAAAGTTCTGGTTTATGTTAAAGCTTAAGGTTGGGGTGAGAGGCTCCTAAGGCTGTTTAAGACCTGTAAAACCCATAACTTGAATTTTTGAAAATAGTTGTCTTTGCTTAACAGGGAAAAGTTGCTGACTTTCTGCAGAGCTGCTTTCCAGTGCATCTGTGTTAGTGTATCTGGATTAGAGAAATCATGGAGCACCCAACTGAGTGTCTCTGGTGTGTCAGACTGAAAAAAAAAAATTAGGATGAATGCTAAAATGTTAACAAAGAGGTTCAATGAAATAACTACATCTAAAAGAAAAGAGGAGCTCTGAGCTGTCCTCAGTATAGAATGAAAAAGGTTCACTATACAGCTACGAATTTTTTTGGAGGAACAGGCTGACCCCTCAGTAGTTTGATTGCCAAAAAAAGTAATGAGAATGACGGCAATGTAGTTTTTAATTCTTGAAGGTGTTATCCCTTGTTTCCATGGATCTAGACATCTAGTTTGGCAAAAGCCACATGAATAAACTGCTGCCTTAAGGAAGACAAATTTTTTTAAACCAAAAATAAGTGTGGTTTAAATAAAAAATAAACACATTCCACTTCAGTATCATTTTATTGAATTTTGCATGAGTCAGTTATGAAAAAAAATGTTTTCCACAAAAGTGGTTCACTCGAGTGGTCTTTCTCAAATGTGAAAAAATACAGAAGGGTTGTTTGGTACTAAGAGATGCTTTTTGTTGCTGCTAACCCAGGATGTGACCCTGTCTCTCTGCCTTGCCTATATAAGATTCATCCAAAATAATAAATGCCTGCTGTAAAACACCAGGTTTCCATCTTCACTCTGCCACCCTTTCTTGAGTCTTTCATGGAGGGTCTGTATTCAGGGCCAGCTGGTATTTGTGTTCATTAGGATGAAGGACTGTTTAGAGCTTTCAATCCGAGGGTATTCATAGCGTTCCAGAACTGAGCCCCTAAAGGTTGAGCAGCAAAGCTGCTTTCCCAAAGAGTCCAGCTTGGACACCAGAACCGCTATTGCTACCCAAGAGCAGTCCTAGAGACAACCTCTAAAGGTGTCTATAAACACATGTGGAAGCCTCTTTCTCATATGGGAGCAATTACAAGGAGCTATTTATGATGACAGCTGCAGAAATATTTTGCAACCTCAGACCCAACTGCAGCAGTCTCCCCTTGTATGCGAGGCAGCTGGAAGCTGCAGTTCTGTCTGGAGTTGGGTTTAGGGTTTGACTGGAATGACATTTTTGTAAGTATCAGCAGTACATTGGTGAATCTATCTGGATTTTATCAAGTTATGTAAAACAAGGCTTAATACTGAGGTGACTGAGCTTTTTTTACAGTTTTCATGGTTTACCAATTGAAGATGGATTACATTATCTTTCTAAATGTTCTAGGATATAAGTAATTGCATGCAGATTTTAAATTGATGTCTTTATACAGTGAAGTAAGAACTTCAGGCAGCTTTTTTGCAAGTTCAGGATATTTAAAGGTGCCAACAGGATTACACTGCCCATTTAATTAATAAAATGTGTGAGGAGCTTGGGTGAGTGAGGTGTGTCTTGCTACTAAATATATTCATGAAAATGTCAGGCCTCACTGTAGCTGTTATGGGGTATAGCTACAATTCTATTTTGGAAGTTAGAAATGGAGCTCAAAAGCATCTTGTTTATTTGTTTTTAAATATGGAAATGGACAAAAGTATTATCATTAATGGTATGTTACTAAAGAAATTCAGAGGTATTTAAGCAGATTTTGAAGACTAGGACTCAGAATCCCTTTTCCATTTTTATAATTTTTTTGCAAGAATAGGAAGCTGTCCAGTCTACAAAGTGGGGATAATTCTTCATTGATGCTTGAAAAGCTTCAGAAACTGTAGCAGATTTTGTACATAAAGCTCTTTATAGCAATTTTCATCTTCAAGGTGATCGTAAATATTCAGCTTAACTATTTTCAGTGAAAAGTGGGTTTTACCATCATCAGTTTCCCTGATAGTTATTCCATAAGGATCTCACATGCATAATGCTGGTTTATCTTGCCATTTGCTCTACATCATTTCTTTAATTTTTTTTTGTGGCACTGAAGTAATTCAAAAGCATCTTCAGTTTCTGGTGCCTCGTGGTGCAGGGATTTTAGTTCGGATTAGTGTAGGGTGTAGCTGGAAGCTGCTGCCCTCTCATGGCTAAAGCACGTCCAGTTTGAGGTTGGTTTTGTTGTCTCCGAGCAAGCATCAATCATATGCCTGATCAGTAGCAAAAGGTTTTAAGAGGTGCTCATTCACATTTTAGATAAGGGATGAATGAGTCAATGTTTATGACCTAGATTTTGTCCTCTGAGAAAAATTAACAAGAAGTGCTTTGTCATATTTAGGTATGCATCAATCCTTGGTATAGGAAATTTTGCATTTCAGCTAATGCTGAAAGTTGCTAAATGACTGTAGAACTCCGGAATTTTAATAGAGAAAAAAATCAAAGAAATAAGCCTTTGAATTCGTATCTGAGTTGAAAAGCAATAAAGTATTATTATCAAACAAAGACATATATTGCTCTTTGTTTCACTTGAGTGGCTGAAATGGAATGGCTTGTCCTTGACAATTGCAAAATACAATTTCTTTAGACAATTACTGCAGTTTTCCCATGGACTGCTGTTAAAAGAATCTTTTTTGGTTTTTTTAAAGTCCATAGTAATTGCTCAAGACTTCCTTAGGGAAACAACAGGATGTTTTGAAGAAGTGAACATTTCAAATGGAAATATGGAAAACATATTTCTACACTGGAAACAGTGTAGACCTTTAAAGTTTTAAAAGCTTTCACCTATCCAGCATAAGGATGAGTTGCAAGATTTGATCAAAACTTGACACTACTATTCTGGCAAACTGGTAAAAAGATGAAATATGGATTATATCAGCAAGAGCTAATCAGAGAGAAAGAATCCACTTTTGGCTGCTACAGTGCATTCAGTCAGTATCATTGATTCTTGAACTGTTGCCTTGATTTTCTTAGGTGTTTTTTTAAATGGCATTTGAAGTATTATAAAAGGTGAGAGTTAGCTGGGTAAACCCAACCCATAGTGAACAACTTTATATTGCTGTAATATTAATGCTAATAAAAGGAAACTTGTGTTCCAGCATAATCTCCTACCAGACGCTGCCGAGGAACATGCCAAGCCATCGAGCTCAGGTGTTGCCCCGGTACCCAGAAGGGTACAGGACACTGCCAAGGAACAGCAAGACACGTCCAGAAAGCCTCTGCAGTGTCACTCCCTCAGCATATGACAGAGCCATGGGACCCGTGAGCGCAGAGGACAAGCGGCGCTCGATGCGCGACGACACGATGTGGCAGCTCTACGAGTGGCAGCAGCGCCAGTTCTACAACAAGCAGACCACTCTCACCAGGCACAGCACCCTGAGCAGCCCAAAAACCATGATCAATATCTCTGATCAGACGATGCATTCGATTCCCACGTCCCCCTCGCACGGGTCCATCGCTGGTTTCCAGGGATACTCCCCGCAGCGCACATACCGGTCCGAGGTGTCATCGCCAGTGCAGAGGGGAGATGTAACCATTGATCGCAGGCACAGGACACATCACACAAAGGTAAAAGTGCTCCATTTAATATTTAAAACTCTCATTTATAGGGCTCTTCAGTAGAAAGTATCTGATCACTGTAAAACTCGTGTTGCACTGTAGTATATTTTATTATAACAGAGATTGCTACATCACTGTTTTCACGGAGAAAGGTTTGATTTTAAAAAGTACTGAAAAATCTAAGGGTAGTAAAAATGTATTTTTTTAAAACAGTAGGTGATGAAAACGTGTCCTGATGTTACTGTCCACAATAATACGTTTCTCTAAAAAAAATAAGGAGCCAATAGGCAAATTATTCAGAATAGCTTGCGCATGTACAGAAATCTGTCTCCTTTCTAGCTCCAAGAGGACTCAAAATCCCAGGTTTCTTTCCACATGCTGCTCTCTGTTCTTCAGCAACAAGTGTGGCTGCCTTGGGTTCCAGCAGCAAACCACATGTGTTGTTCCTTTTTATGCCTTTGAGTTATTAGGGAGATCACTGAAGATGAGTCTAAATGCACACAACCTTAGTGCTTGACCAGTGTTAACTCTGCGGGTCTTCACCTCTGAGAGGGAGAATCCAAGAATTATAAACTTGAGTGCCATATGTGTCATTCTGCTACATCCAGCATGCTTGTGTTACCATGGGTTTTAATAGATTGGAAATAAATAAAAATTACTCCTTCAGTTGGATGTAAAGTGCTCCTGAGCATTTTTCCAAAAACTTTATCCTTGGATGTCTTTTTTTTGATGCAGAGAAAAAAAGGATCTATAACTACATCTTCAAGCAATTTAAACAACTTAGAGTTGATTATCAGGTGTTGGATTTTAAAGTTTTTAGATCCTTATCGCCAAAGGAGTCATTTTGTTTTGACATCCTTTATGCCTCAACTGCTCTGAAACTGTATTAATTCTCACACTGGGGTCAGTGCTGCAGAGCACGTATTACTTGTCCTGTCAGCGATGTTTTGCTTCCTGATGTTTTTGTTCCTCATTAAACACTTTATGCTAGTATTTCATTTAGTATTTAGTATCTTTTATACAAGCCTTCTGTTTCCCTCGAGTTTTTCATGCTATTTAGTTTGTATTTCATTAGTTACACAACCAGCTTTTGCCATTAGCTTAAAAACACACCTGTCTTTGAGAGGCGAGTAATTAGAAGACTGATTATTTGAAATCAGTAGGGCAAATTTAACATTTAAACCCCATCTACACAGAGATCTTAGGTTTTTCAATGGCTTTCAATGGCTGGCTTTCTGGTTTTAGGTTCTCAAAATCCTCCTGAAACTCCTCTATGACACTCATTTGAAAATGTCACTCTGTCTCTCTAGAGCTCAGTCCCATCTATGCCCATTAAGTGCTATCCCAAGTTAAGAGGTGGGGTGAGCTTTCTTCTCCAGGGCTCTGTAGCCTGTATTTGTCATATACAGTGCTGCACTAATGCATAGATAGCCATCTAAACAGAAAGTTCTAGAATTTATCCAATATTCTGTAATTCTTCTGTCATGAGAAGTTAAAACTTAGTGTACCTTGTAATATGTCAGTTGTTGTATGCTGGAGCGTTTAACCCACAAGAAGATCAATTTTTGTCACCAATACATTTTTCTCTGTGTGCTACAAGACTGTAGCGTTACCATCCCTGGCTGGACTTTTACATTTGCAGAATTCCTGGTAACATTTGTTACCTTTTAAGCTTTTACCTTTTTTAAACTTGTTCACAAGTGATGAGTTAGAAAGAATATCTGGAGAAGGACATAAAACAATTAAAATACTCTTTATTCTGTATAACACAGAAGAGAGACTTATGTCCACTTAACTGAGGAATCGTGACAATAAACTGTAAAAAATCCTGACAATTTTATAAAGTCAGTAGTCCTCCACTCAAACAATTGAGACCCAAGTGCTTTGAACCCATATTCCTATACAAGTTTTCTGATTGAATCCAGTGGCACAGGACTAGACCAGAATTTCCTCTTGTAAAGACTGTTCCCTGTCACAGCTGTGCTTGCGCATGAAGAAATTTGAAAATTAGAAATGTGATGGGTCACTTCACTGAGAACTGGGGCAGTCTTTGGGCCAAACTGTCTTTGGGTTTGGATAGCTCTGTAGGAAGAGGAGCCAAGAAAAGTTCTTCCTGTCTGTAATCCTCCACAGTGATTATGTACAGATGAAACCTTTACAGTGACCCCAAGAATGGTGTTCACAGTCCATGATCATCCTGTCAGCAGAAAATCAAAGCTGTTTCCTGGGACAGGGTGACAGCTGATCCTTGCTGGCCTAGGAACTGCCAGGGTTCCTGAATGCCCTTCACTTGCCTTAACTTTAATCTTTAGAAGTCCCTCTCTGGCAGAGAGTGCTTGACTTCATCCTCCCCCCTCTCAGTGTAAGACTATTGTGTAGCACACTGTGGACTTTGTTCCAAACAGCCTCAGAGTTTGCTCACCTAACTTCATTTTGATTTTGTTCAAAATGGCCTTTTTTTTGTAATGTGACATTTTCTGTAGGCACTTAGTTGCTGCTTTTCTCTCCATGCTCCTCCTCTACATGCAGGTAGCTGCATGGGAAGGACACTACACCATTTTTGGGTTAGTTTGGTTTTTTTACATTTAAAGTTCAGAGATCTTGCCTGGATCTCATCCTCAGCTGAACTGAGCTAAAATCAAATGGTTAGAGAACAAGGCTGAACTTGCAGGAGCTACCTCATGTGTTGGAACTGGAAAGATGAACAAGGTCTTTTAGTCATCAAGCAACTTTATAAGAAAGTGGGCACTTACATACTTTGAACAAAAGGCTACTAAAAAGAGTTAAAGACCCCAAGAGGAGAGAGGGATGCTTCTATGAGTGGTAGTAGAGGTCTCTTCCAGCAGAGAGTCAAAGAGCCTAAGCCGTATTTGCATTTATGCAAGCATCTTCCTCAGGCAACCAAGAGCTGGGGCTGTGTGCCCACCACGCTCAAGACAAGCTGTATTTTTTGCCTAAGTTAGGTCACTCTCACAGGCAGAGGATACTCAAGCTGAACCGCTTCCCAAGAGAAAAGAATCCAGAAAGAAGAGCTGGGTTTTGTTGTGGCTTTTGGTTTTGTTCTGCTGTTCCTTTCTGGCCTCAAAGGATGAGGCAAGGGTGATACTGCAAGACGTGGCAAACATAAAACAATTTTGTTCACGTCCACATGCCCATTTGTATGAATCTCCTTGCGTGTGACTTTTGCAGTTTGAGAAGTCAGTGAAGACATGGTTTGAAAATGCAGGGGTGAGAACATCATGAGCAGATGCCAAAACTTTATTTTTTCTATTTTTTACAGCACGTGGTATTGAATTGAGTGCTTGTATATGTTTAAATGGCATTGCCTACTCAAAAATAGTCACCCTTCAGCTTGAAAATTTTTCTTCCTTATTTCTTTTCATATCAGCTAGTTTTCTGTCCTGTGTTGTGTCTTTCCTTTCTATTCCAAGATCTCCCTATTATTCTTGAAATAGAAATGACATCTGCAGCCCCAAGAATGCTGCACTACACCCACAGAATTTACTTTATCTAGCAATCTGCCACTAATATTTTGAGACTCCAGCAAGACAGAAAAAGGCTACCTCCCCAAAATGCTATTGTTCAGCTGTCCTTAAATGAACTGCATTGTATGAGTTCCCTTTGCAACACTGNCAGAAAGAAGAGCTGGGTTTTGTTGTGGCTTTTGGTTTTGTTCTGCTGTTCCTTTCTGGCCTCAAAGGATGAGGCAAGGGTGATACTGCAAGACGTGGCAAACATAAAACAATTTTGTTCACGTCCACATGCCCATTTGTATGAATCTCCTTGCGTGTGACTTTTGCAGTTTGAGAAGTCAGTGAAGACATGGTTTGAAAATGCAGGGGTGAGAACATCATGAGCAGATGCCAAAACTTTATTTTTTCTATTTTTTACAGCACGTGGTATTGAATTGAGTGCTTGTATATGTTTAAATGGCATTGCCTACTCAAAAATAGTCACCCTTCAGCTTGAAAATTTTTCTTCCTTATTTCTTTTCATATCAGCTAGTTTTCTGTCCTGTGTTGTGTCTTTCCTTTCTATTCCAAGATCTCCCTATTATTCTTGAAATAGAAATGACATCTGCAGCCCCAAGAATGCTGCACTACACCCACAGAATTTACTTTATCTAGCAATCTGCCACTAATATTTTGAGACTCCAGCAAGACAGAAAAAGGCTACCTCCCCAAAATGCTATTGTTCAGCTGTCCTTAAATGAACTGCATTGTATGAGTTCCCTTTGCAACACTGGTGAAGCAAGTCCTCAATGTTTTTTCTCACAAATCATTGTAGATGTACTTTCCTAAGGTATCTTGCCATGACTGTGGACCATTTTGTGCTAAAGCTGTCTGTTGTTTTCCAGGATTCCTTTAAAATTGCTACAAAACGTTTAATATTTATGAATATTTAATATTTTTCAATGTTCGTAGCCAACGTCTGCATTTATTAAATAATAAACATCCACTCTGGGGAGTATTACTGGTTGTATTGCTTGTGCTTTGGAAGTAGAACTGTAGTGGCAGTCTCTCGGTGTATCGTCAGAAATAAATGTGATTTGTGGGTAGGCCTCGCTCGTGGCTGGGGATGGTGCATCAGCTCTACCACTTCAGAGTGGTTCCCAGAAGTGATCTGACTCAGGCCCTGTGCTGAGTCACAAATCCTCCCCTGCTTCCTCCTTGCTTGCACAAAGTAGTAGTTTTCTTCTGAACTGTATTAGCAGGAAAAGAATTGCTTCCCACACCCCTGGCACTGGCTGAAGTATGAAAATGTATATTTTTGTGTTTATAAGGAGGCAGAGGAAGGATGGTCCTCTCTTTTCCCTTTTATGCCTGCTCACTTCTAGGTCATTTATATGAGGTTGTGCCCGCTCATACTCCTGGTTCAGGCAATCCTGTGGTGTAGGCAAAATATATCTCTGCAAAACCAATGGAAGAGTAGACTCAGGATATGCTTTCTCTGAAGACCCGGACTACTAATATGACGAGAACAGGAACTGCCCTGTCCAGCAAACAAAATTTGATCCAAAATTGAAGACACAGGAAATGTGATATAGAACTGTGCTTGGCAAGGCTTGAATCTTAGTTCTGAGACCAACGTCTTCAGAATATTTTAAGCTTTGCCTGTGGAAGTCAGTCATGACACGCCACTTCCAAAGCGGGTAGCAGGCAGAAATCTGAGCCCAGAAAATGGGCTGAGATGAAGGGATGGCTAAAACAAAAAGATGCAGTGTTAGGGTGTCCAAACACACTGCCTGAGGAGTGTCATGGTGTAGTGTCACTTGGAAATGTGATGTGGAAAAGGGCAGGAAGAAGAAGAGGAAAAAGGGTGTGAAAGATGAGGGGAAAAGGGTTGGAAAAGGGAGAGAAGAAAGGATGGGAAACATGAGAGGGAAAAAGAATGAGAAACATAAGTGAAAAGCTGAAGTTGTTGTTTACACAGTCTGTCAGTAGGGCAGCAACAATGAGGGAGAACTGTTAATTAAATTAATTATGAAATTTGGGGTATTTCTAAAATTTAGACTACTTGAGTGACCTAGGTAGTAGATCAGCAGGGAGCACGACTGGCACGAATCATAGCAAATTTTCATGAGGGTGAAGTTGGCTTGACTTTTTTTTTTAGCATTTAAAAGTTTTTGAGTCCTTAGAAATAACTGTGGATCATAATGTGCTATTTTTTTTGTACAGCATGTCTTTGTGCCCGACAGAAGGTCGATGCCAGCAGGTCTGAGTTTACAGCCTGTTACTCCTCAGAGCCTCCAAGGCAAAACAGTGAGTTGGATTTTTATTTGGTACATCAGGGGTTTTTTAAAGAATAATCCTTTAAGTGTGAAGAGGCAACACTGAAATTTTATTCTATTTAAAGCTTGCTTTAAGTGTAGCCTTTATTTAAATTATCAAGGAAAGAAGTACTCTGTGGTTCCACGGAATTCTGAGAATATCGTGTAGCTGCTGAGTCAAGGTTTTCTTTGGGAAATACAGATTTATTATTTTTTAATCATCGTTCATACATTGCTGAAATTCCTGGGAGAGGGTGGACTACATCACAGAACACTTATTTCTCCATTAATTATTTAGAAAATCCTAGAAGTAAAGTTTGGCTTTTTTTGGAAATGTAAAAGATATTAAAACTGTGTTTTGTAAAATGATGTCCTTTCTGATGATTTACTGTGGTAGAGCTGAAATTCTCATTGAAGATACTTCACTGAAGTGATATTGGTGAATAGTGTCCACTTTCCTAATTGAGACATGACTCTCAGCCAAAAAATTGCCCTAAATTTATGTCATTTCTTTACCAGTTTTTGTCTCCTTTTTTGTCACCTCTCTGTCCACCCGAAAATACTGATTGAGAGAGTTACGAATTAAGGGAACAGATTTTTTTTTTTTTTTCTTTTGGAATTATACTGTGGGCAGTCAGTCCTTCCTTCCACTGCCTCAAGCTCTGTTTCATGCACTTCCCAGCACAGATTTCTGGCACCTTCAGCGGCTTTTGCAGGTTGGCCTGTGGCAGCTGGAGCCTTCCAGACATCTCTTGGGGTTCATGGCCCCCTCAGTTCTCCTGGGCGCTGCTTGTGGAGCTGGGCTGATCTCCAGAGGGACAAGGAGGTCCAAGCTTCTGCCTGTAGAAACCAGGGATCCTGCCCAGAGCAGAACGTTGCAGGGGCCAGAGGAGGAAACCTGTAGGTAGCTCTGAGAAAATTTTGTGTTGTGGTTGTTGCAAGAGTCCCAAGACCTGCATCAAATGCACAGCGCTTGCAGCAACATTATGAATGTCTAGAGAGGAGTAGGAGTTCTGTTCTAGGGGCTCCTCTATGGAGAAAAAGTTTGGATTGGAGTGCCATTAAATAGTTTATTCCTAATGCACTAAAATTGGGCTTTATGAGAACGTACCAAAAGGAGTTTTGATCTTTAAAAAGTGGATCACTGTTCCTTTTGCTTGAAGGTGCTACTTTTTGTTCTCATATTCCTAAGAACAAGACTTCTTGTGCCTTGAATTGATGTTACTTTCCAGACTGAAAGCACTGTTGCCTTTTCTTGGAGAGAACTAGAAAATGCCGTGCATAGCAGTCTAGATTCTTACACTTACTCTCTGAAATTAAGTATTTTAAATCCAGGTATTGAAAGAGTACTGTGAGAAGGAAAACTGCCTTTAGACAATTTGGTTTTGGTGTTGGTTTTCCCTCAAAAGCCAGTGGTTTTGCCATCTGAAGCTGTGTGGAAATCCCTTGCTCCCTCTTGTGGGCTCCTCTGTTCTGAACTCACGAAAGTGCCAGTGCCATGTGCTTCTCAGGGGTGTTTCCTCTTTATTCTTAGAAACGGGTATTCATTTCCAGTATTTTTCGTATGTGGTTCTCTGGAGCTGTTTTCTTTACTTCTTTGCTTTGGGGAAGTTCTGTGGCTCTGGGAGAGAGCAAGCAGGGGTTTAGGAGGTTTTTGTGTTTGAGCTTTATTTAACTCACAGGGCTTGTGAGAAAATCAAAATGCTGGATGAATATTTAACCTCTTGTAAGGCTGACCTCTGGAGAAGTGTAAGAAACAGAAGCAAACAAGAACATACTAAAAATACTTGTGATGTTCAGTCGTTTTTTTTTCTTTGAAGTATTTCTAATAGAAATGGTTCCCAGGAATGGTACAGGTAGAGTTTCCCAAACTGACCTAAGCTGGTCTGTATGGAATTACCTGACAAATACCCATTTGAGTTGGACTTTATTTCCATAATACATATAATCTTGAGTCTTAAATGCTATTCTTCATCCCTTCCTAAGGCTGTATTTTACAGCTTAGTCATAAAAGTAAAGTAATAAAATAACTGGCAGCCTCAGACCTGTGAAAGGTGAGATGGAAAATTAATTTTGGCATGCTTGTGCAGATTTATTTTGTGAAAGATGATTATTTCTGAGGTAGTTCAGTTAACATGGGTTTGTCATCATTTTTTCCTCTCAATTTTGACACATACATTTGAATAATTATTTTAAAAACTCCATTTTCTTGAGGGCATGTTTTGATTCTTTCACCAAGCTCAAATGACTGCCCATGTACAGGTAATGACATCCTAAGGGCTGGAATTGTCTCCCCCTGACTTAAGTCAATATCATCAATTTGATATGCATGTCCGGAAAAGTTTGAGGACTGCACGGACTTTGTCGTGCAAAATCTTCAGCTATTTTTGTCCTTAATACAGAATGTTTCACTTTCATGGCATTTGCTGGTTTGAGCAGTCAGAAGTTAACCCTTCATTTTATATTTGGAAGTGTTCAATTGAGGAAAATGTGTTGTCTGACTGTCAGAGTTTTTGTAAGGCACTCGGAAGGTGTGCCTTACTTTAGTTTAGAAGTAAACTTTTTATAAAGCTGTGCCTTATTTTACTATAGTGTTGTTTGGGGTACCAATTAACCTTTTCTCTGCTCTTTGGCTTCTCACACCGCACTCCTTCAGCCAGAGGAGCTGACGCTGCTGCTCATAAAGCTGAGACGGCAGCAGGCGGAACTGAGTAGTATCCGGGAACACACACTAGCACAGCTCATGCAGCTAAAGCTTGAGGCCAGCAGCCCAAAGGTCAGCTACCAAGCAATGTGTGTCATGTTTTATTCTCACTAACTCGTAGTCATTCATTAATCAAAGTTTGCTTTGTACTTCTAGCGCAAAATTTTCTGACTCCTATGCGAGTTGAATAGAGTAACATTAATCCTTTGTGTGTATGGTGTTCTGCTATTAACCCTTTGAGGTTTTACTTTCTGATATAAGCCAAGTCAAAATTACATAGGAATATTTTAAAATACCTTCTAGTTCGTGTTTAAAATTAAGTGGTTTTAATCTATCGGTATTATAAACAAAATTAGTTGTGGTAGACTGAGATTAATCTATTGTTTATACAGCCTTTTATCAGATACCATCTTATTTGTAATTAGTCTGTGAAAAGCAGGACATGTTTAAAACACAGATTTATCAAAGGGTTCATAGTTGCCTGTAGTGGACATTTACATAAGCTTACTGTATTTTATATGTAAACCAAAATGTAATGTAGTAGTTCATAGTCTGATTCGTAGCAAACTTTCATCACTTCTGTTTTGGGCTCAAAACTTGTTAACAGTTCACCAAAAAAAGGCAGTTAAAAGCAGCATTGTGTTTCTCCATAAAACAGAAAGATCACTGCCTAGTTTACATCTTTGAAAGCTCTTTTCATGCATTCTGCACCTTCTGTCCCTTTCCTTTTCCCTCTGACTGCTGCCTGCTAGAATGAGATTCTTTCACATCACCTTCAAAGGAATGCCATATATTTGGATCACCAGGTGGGATTTGCAATTTACTTATGCGTTTATATTTCTTAATGCTTTTTGCCTGCTCCTATCAAAGCTGGAAATATTTGGGGAGAAGGATTCTCAGTGCTTTTTATGAAGTTGGATGATGCCCACAGCATAGAATATCTTAATGAATCACAAATTTGAGATGTTACGGGAAAAAAAAAAACCCTCATTTTAAAATTTGTTGGAACACAGTACTCAATCACCAATTAATTTTTCTGTTCTAAATATGTTCCTAATTTCCTTTTCATAATAACACTAACTGTAGCATTTTACCTTCTTTAACCAGTCTTAATATATTTCCAAGCTCATATGACACACATGCAATTTATAAAAAATGGGTACTAGTGAGAATTTCAGTTTTTCAAATTAAGAAAAGTTAGATGTTTCTACAGGACATTAAATGAAAGGGAGGTCAAACATAAGTAGTTTAAGCAAACCATAGCATGGCTCGTTTTCTCATTTTTCTCAGTTCATTCTGAAGGATTTATATAAGAATAAGATTTTTATTCTTTCTAATTTCTACTGTTTTACGAAGTGAGGGTACAGTTCTGTCTTCACTAACGTAATTGATTGCCAAGTGAAGAATTGCAATATCACGTACCTCTCTTTATGGCCTTGTTGCATGACCAAATGGGATTTCTGTACAAGTTTGTGGATTTTTTTTTTTGCTAGCAGTTATAAAAGACAGTCATAAGTGCTTAGAACTAAAATGAGCAACTGGATGACCATTGGTTAAAAATATAAAGGTTACTTTTTGTAATAATCTGTCTTTTAATGAAACTTTTGAGCCTTACACTTAAAACCAACTGTTGGAACTTTTATATTCTACATAGTCCTCTACTGGGGTTTCAGTGAGTTGTTAAAAACCCCAGCTCTGCACAGAGACACACGATGCACACGCTCACTGGCTTGGTTCACCCAGTGACTTCATTTTCCTATTACCTCTTGAAAACAGGGTGGGAATTGTGACCAATTCAGTTTGATGGCAACGCATTTCTAAACATCTCTGTATTGTTTGATTTAAGGGGCTGCAGGAGGTCCAAAACAGTAGGAACAAACTGCTTGCTAAATTAGATCAAAATATTTCATCCAACTCAAATATTTCCAGTCTATAATGTTTTGGAATAAGGGAGTAATTCTGTCTTCAACAGTGTAATTCATTGTCAAGAAAGGATAACTGCCAATGTGAAGTATAAAACTGTGTTGTTGTTGCTTGATTAGGCAAGCTTGTGAGTATGATGGACGGGATTAAATGGGGGGAATTGTCTGTGTACAAGATGCAAAATGGTAAAAATAGTTTTCCTTTTACTTGCATCAGATAAAATTTAGCAATGTGATGTGGTAAGCATTAATTTAGGAAAGTGTGTAAGTCTTATAGTTGTGCCATACCAGAGATGCAAGGAATCAATACAAGTTAGAAATCAAGTCTAAAATATATTACCTTAATCACAAAATCATGGAAGAGCAGATTGGAATACTTGTCTCAGTTTCTGATTAGTTTTTCTTTGTTTCTCTTGTTTTATAATACTGTCATCTACCTGTAGGAAATAAATCCCTCTGAGAGTCTTTTTGCTATGAGTACCACTGCTTCCAGGGGTGGTATCACATTTATAGCTTTTCATTCCTTTGCCAAATACCAGTGTCCTTTTGTGTTGGAAAGCATAAAAAATCAAAATTTCTTTCCGTGTAATTTAGGCCTTTCCTCGTTGTTACCGGCATCTGTAACCAGCGTGCATAATCGCTGAGCCTCTCTGATTTTAAATGTCCTGTGTACTTAAATTAGATATTTCCACTTGTATTTATTCTCTGCAAAGAGTGTCAAAACCTGCTTTGCTTATAGCACATGGTGAGACTCCAGTCCCTTAATCTTCAGCTCTCACCTTCTCCGTCACAAAGAGTTCAGTACTGTACACAACAATAAATAGTGAGTTTGTTACAAGGTTGCACAGGTGACTTTTCAGGCAGACTAAAATTCAGGTGTAGGGAAGGTAACATATTCTGTTGCAATAAGCTGGCTGCTGAGTAGGTGGTTTTCTTATCAAGAATCAGGAATATTCCATCGCCTTTTTGAAATCATGGTTCGTTTTTGTACTGCTGTTTCCTTTGGCGATGCTTAGAAATTCTCATATCACACTTTCTGATGGTTTTGTATTACGCTTTCAGAATTTTTGTTGTTGTTGTTGGAGTTCAGAGGTAGAGGGGGAAAAAAGACTGAAAAGACTTGGCACACGCATATCCAGCCACATGATTTCTTTGATGTCTTAGGGCCAAATAAATGGTTGTGCAGCACCCTTTTCTTTTTAAACCACTCTGCTGGCTGAAGGTTTGTAGAACTGGGAGAGAGATTCAGGTGCAATTTAGGAAGTAGTTCTGGACATAGCTAGCAACCGTAGGCAGCGATGATTTGTGTGCCAGCGTGGGACATTATGAGTACATGCAGGATCTCAGTCTTCTGCATTATCAGACTTTAAAGAATCACTTATTGTGTGCTACTAAATGCAAGCCAGCTGTCTCCTTAATTTATTTGTACCCAGTAATTACAAAAAGAGTGACCAAAACAGAACATAAGGTTGGGTTTTTTTCCAAGTAAAAGCTAGACATCCTTTTTCCTCCGTTGCAAATAAAGCCATGGCAGAAGGTCCTGCAAAGGGAACCTTTGTTATTATCAAGAATTCCAGCGCACCAGTCTTTTAGTACACTTCTGAATTTTATCTTGATGGTAAAACTTTCCTTTGGCTGAAACGCCCTTTTCTATGGGAGCTCATGTTATCTGTATAAAACTCCCTAGCCCAGGCTGGTTGGTCACAGTAGAAGTTTTACTAAATTTAATTTCATTTAGTCTTTTTTTTTGTTTTTTTTCCAGTCTTTTGAAATAGCTATTTGTGTAAATAGTTTAGATGTTTAGGAGTTAAAATAATTCTGTTGAGACTTGAATTTTTAGTTTCTTGCCATTTTCAAAGTGTGCCTAAAAATAAACAGAACTTGAACAAGAAGTTGTCGAATAAAGGAGTGAAAGTCCCACAGCCAACATCCTCACTGTCTTGGTGTTTTGCTTCTATTTTCTCCTCTTCATCTCCCTTTTTCTGAGATGCTGAAAGTGGCTCTGGGAACAAGTAGTAAATTAAGGAAGGCTGAAATAGTACAAGGAGGTTTGGATGGAGTTGTCGTGGTATCTGGTGTTTCAGCCTCAAATTTTATGTCCTGTGTTAGCAGCATATGGGATACTCCTTTTATTTGTATTTTTTAGGTTATCTGGAAAAGGTAAGGTGGCTGACCCAGCCCTTTTTTTCCTCCTCAATGGAAGAAGGAAGGCTGAAGGATAGGGAGTCCAGGGTGAAAAAAAGACTGCAAGGAGGAAAGAGAAGTGCTTCCTGCTTGCTTTCTTGGACAGAGGATTAAAGAGCAGAGGGAAGGTGGGAGAAAAGCTTGGTCAGGTCCTATTGCCGCTGCTTTTACCCTCAGGGAGCTTGAGAGGAAATGGATAAAATGGCTACTCTGAGTCTTCTGTCACCCAAAACATACAGTGTCACCTCAGCAGTGAGGTCACCTGTCCTGGTAGGCAGCCACTGTCCCAGCTGATTGCTGCCACCTCGCTAGAACAGACTGGAATGTCGTCTGTGTCGGGTGCTACCAAACGTGGAATCTAGGAAAAGGGAGGAAGAGGAAAGCTGTTGATAGCTTGGCTTTCCAGTTTAAAATACTAAATACCCACTCAGAAATAAAGTAGCCGTTCATGTAGTTCACATGTTGAGGAGGTGGGGGCTTTATTTGCTTTTTTATTCTACATCAGTACAAAAAACAAGGAAAGATAAAACATCACTTCTGCGGAGAAGGAGTTACTTACTTGAAGTAGGAAGTGATAAAGCCAAGACTGCTGGATTTTATTTGAGTTTGTTGCTGTGTGGCAGTTCAAACTGGTTTGCTTATGGAAATATTAATTCCAATTTGTGACTTCTCTAATTGGAGAGAATTTGTGAGTAAAATACTTCTAGTGTTACGTGTAGGGTCTAAAATCTGTCCTTTACTGTACAAAAATAGGTGGGTTTTTTCTTAAATGGATGAAAACCCAGTCTTGCCTCTGTTATGAGCAAGCCAGTGTTTTCCCTTGAGCTATTTATTCAATGTGAATAGTGTCCATCTTCAGTTTGGAAGTGGCCTTATGATAGTGCTTGAAGATCACAAAATAGGTAACCTTGTCGCCTTTTAGAGCGTGGGACTTGCCACCGTGTCCCATGTAACTCTGATTTATTTGTGCACTAGCTGTAGCCTTTAGAGGGTTTGTGACACATAGATGCTTCCTCAAGATCCTAACTACTCAATACTTAATAGTCAGTATTTTTTTGGAAACATTGAGTCCAAAGGGGAAAAACACTTGTTGTATTTGACTGCTCCAAAGGCTCTTTGATTGGCATTGCTTTACCAATTGCCTGGATTTTGATCTTTGTTCCATAAGGGCTTAAGGAACTGTGACTTTCCTGGATATAACTGGCCTTTGCAAACAGTGTTAGATAACCGTGATTAAGCATCAGTATGAGTAAAAGTGTTGGAAGAACTCCTGTAAATCAAAGTTGGAGCTTCTAGAGGACAAAACATTACTTCAAAATGTCTTTTGAGCAAATACACTTTGCTTGTTTTCTAATCTGGATTTAAACAAACTTTGAACAGTTCAACAGAAATCAATTCTGGCATTGTCTGTTATTTGTCAGAAAAGAATAAATTGAAACATTGTAGAGAGATATTAGCTAGAGAGTATGAAGCTGTTGAAATCCTAAATAAAATAAAAATGCATACAAACCTGTGTGCTCCTAATAAAATATTTAAGCCTCAGAGAAATTTTTCTTTTATAAATATATCAGTTGGCTGTAGTTTGATTGCCTGGCTTTGGACTTTATTGTTGCTCTTCTTGTTGAGGTCTCTCTTGGTATCACCACCCTCTGGAGTGCACCCACTCTCCGGAGAAAATTTTAATGTAGAGGCAGAACAACTTCTTGTGTCAGTTCTGATTTTCTGCTTATGTGTAGTGGAGATGATGGAGTAAACGCTAGGGGTTGCTTGTTCAGGGTTTTTTTCCTGCCTTAAACAAACAGAGCATCATAAACTTCCTAAGGTACCTTTTACTGGCTGATTAATTTACCAGCTGATCAGATTTTGCAATGGATAAAAAACAACAACAACAACAAAAAAGTCCTGTATCTATAACAAGAAAAAATTGTTTACCGTAAGACAAAAAAATACTGCTCCGAATGTACAAGTTAGGTTTTTCCTAAGTAATTTGGGGCAAGAAATGCTAGAAGGCATCAAAAACTCATTGTGTTGCACTTCCATCTATGAAAGAAAACCTAGCTATGCAAATTCATGGAGAGTGGATATAGATATATATACATAAATGCAGAGTGAAAAATCATAAATGCTCCTTCACACATTTCGTGTGTAACCATACCTGAAACAGATATTGCTAAAGTTTCCAACAAAAATAGGAGGAAGATTGTGCATTAAGTGACTTTTCAGTTTCTTTTGGAGAAGAAAACAACCTGTTTTCATAATTTTCCCCTTATTGTTAGGAAAGTCTCCTTTTTAAAACCAGGATGCCATACTTTTGTCTGTGCTGCACACTTTTCTGAAACCCTAAATGTACACAATGTGTAATAAAATACCTGGTTTTGACATTTGCATGCTTAACAATAAATACTAATCATTGCAGAAAATGTCCTGCCACTTCCAAAATAGCTTCACACCTGTGTGTGGGGTGGATAAATGCAACAGGCAATGATTCAAAGTTCCAAAGGATAAAAATCAGTGCAATATATAAAGGCATTTTGTGATATGTGAACATAGGTCTATTCACAGGCTGGGAATACTTGTATCTTTTTAATGTACACAGAATTATTGAATCTATAATTTAAAAGGTTTTCTGATAAAGGTTTGAGTGTTCCTGCTGCAAAATTCAATAATCCTTTTCATTTCAATATCATGCAAAGCCAAACTTATTTTAAGCATTTTTATTTTTAAAAAGGGAGAGTGTTGTTGAATAAATATTAGATTGTTTTTTGAGCATTTACGTTATTTTTGATACATTTGTTTGATATTATTAAACTTTTCAGATGTTGATATTACTGAATGATGGAATATATAAAAAGCATGGGTTAAAATGTAATCTACTGCATTATTAGAAAGAATTAAAGTAGAGGCTATATTTTACAGTGTCGTCTTTCAAATCTAGCCATGCTGTAAACTGATGTTTGCTGTATGCTCCTCCTGATTTGAAATAGATGAAAGAGAATGAACCTTTAATCACCATGGTTCACACTATGATTGAGAACTCGGCGCTAAGACCGCAACTGTACCAGCAAGTAAGGTCTTGGATAGTGAATGAAATTGCTTTATCATCTGCAAAAATTTTCCTTAGTGACAGTTTTGGTTGTTCCTCAGATTTATTCATAACATTGGTGTTTCTCTTCTTTGCTTTGGAAACCCACAAGTCATCCATGCTTCCTAAAATGCTGCAATATCGTTAGCATGGCTTTTGCTGCGTTTTTGTTGTTTAGTATTAAATGTACACTTTTGAATAACTTTTTCTGTCTAGACAATTTAATTAGTTGGTGCTTTATGCAGGTGTCCAGTAAATTCATGAAACTTCCAATAAGCTTCCAACATTTGTCTTAGCATGATTCTCTGCAATTAGTGTTCAAAGGTGCTTCTTTCTTTTGACCACTACAAAAGCATGTGAGTGGTGTTTACCTGGTCATTTCTGGCAATTTTGTTTTGTTCTAGGAAGTGGATTTACAAGGTTTTGTTTGCACCTACCAAGCCTTTAGCCACTTGAAGAAAGAAAGGATCAAAATTATTTTGATCTGGGGCCTGTAAATCCAAAAGGCAGTGTCTGTTCATAAAGTCACAGCAGACTTTACTGTGCACACTTACAGAGTACTTACCAGTGGTGCTGGTTGGCAATGGTAAGATGGAAGAAGAATCGGAAATGTGAATGGAAATATTGTCTGTGAGTTGAGACCTGCATTAACTTATGAGCATGGCCAATCCCTATCCGTTGGCACCGCAGTGTCTTACGGATGCTGGGGCTGAACTGAATAGCCCCTGTCAGGCAGGGGATGTTTAAGAAGTTTCTTGCCTCAACTACAATGAAGGTGTTGTTCTCACAAGGGAATATCTGGCCATTTCCCTTGCATTTACGTTTATGCCCTTGTGAGCCAAAATTATGCATAAAGGTTGCATAGTTTGAAGAAAAGGAGATGTTCTGCCATGTAAAACAGATGTTTATTATTGCCATGTTTCTAAAAAATTCTGCAGCTTGATTGCGTGTTTCATTTTTTTTAAAGTCAACTCCACGTCGTAAGTTTGCTTCCAATCCAGAAATGTTGCCAAAAAAATCTCAGCTTTCCAAATGAGGGTGGGTTGTGAGTGACTGATTTCATGACCGTCCGATTTGTGCTGCATGCAAAACAGGAGCTTTAACATGGAACCTGAAGGGAGGAATGAGAGAAGTAAGGTGTCCTCAAGCCCTAAATGAAATTTCGGGGGTTTGTTGTAATTTTTTAAAGCAGCCTGACTGTTGGGATTTTTTTAAAGCAAGTCAATTTTGTGTGATAGAGTATGTAAGACAAACCAATAGGTGTATAATGAGCAGAGGTGTTTTAGATGTGTCAGGGGAAACTAGCCCTAGCTTCTAAATATTAAATAGGCTTATTTGAGGTGTAGCTGTGCCTGGGCTGATCTGCTCCTGTCTTTGGGGATACCAATAAATTCGCAGGTGCTGCCCTGACGAAGCTCTGCTGTCAGCTGCAGTATCTGCCTTCACCTTGCAGGCACGTCTGCTGCTTCCTATCTGACACTGAATAAACGCCTTTTTTGACATTCTTGTCAGAGAAACAGTGACTCTAACAGGTCGTGAGGACTGAATAACCTGTTGCCACTAGAGATGTGGCCTCTTCAGGTCAGAGTGTTTGTGGCATGTTGGAAGGCTTTTGCAGAAGCTGCCTTAGCTGAAGAGTAACAACATCTGCTTTCATGGATAAAGTTTCCTGTATGAGATGTTGCATTAACTGACTTTCAGGATAGGCTAAAGATACACTCAGTATTTCACTGCCTAAACAGTCTTCTAAACTTTTGTAATGCAAAACCGACCTATTTAAAGTCTAAACAACGTATAATGTTTTATTCAAATAAAATAAATTGCTTTAACAGTCATCTTTCCTGCTGCAGTTTTAAAGAGATGTAAATAACTGGGAGAAGCCTCTGTGCAAGTGACTGAAACTTGCTTTGTTGTCAGGATGCTAAAATAGTTTGTGATGACTGCGACCATTCCTGTGGATAAAGAAAAGGATCTTTCTCAGCTTCAGTTTATTCAGTTCTGGTTTCTGTCTGAGCTCATTTAGAGTTAAGCAAAGGAAAGCAAGAAAAGCTTGTATTTAATTTGTCTTGCTTCCTGTTTGTAATGGTGAATGGTTCTTTAGTAAAATAGCAAAAATATCTACTATTTCAAATGTGTTATTTATAAGGCACTTTTGTTTGTGATTTGTTACATCTTCTGAGTTATTTAAATCACTTTGACTTAGATCAGTCTGCTCTGCAGACTGTGCTGTAAATTCACAAGTACAAGCCGGGGAAATTATTCCATATGTACAGACAAGAAAAAAAGGATTTTTACAGACTAGACCCATTTCTACCTTGGTTTGGGGTTTTTTGCTTCTTTCTAATACTGGATGAGGAATGTTAATCTTGTTCTCTAACTAATCTTTTTCTCTAAAGCAGTACAGGCTGACTTTAAAAAGCAAAATTTTGCTCAATTCCTTTTATATGTGAGTTCCCTTAAGGAGGAAAAATTAAAATCTGAGTGCAACAAGCTAACATCCAGGTCTTGCCATGCATAATTGTTCTTAATAAATTATAAACATAGAAAAACAGGTCTTAAGTTTTTTGTTCCTGTAAGGATAGGGAGGTCTTGCTTATGGTTTATTATTATTGTTATAAGAGCGGCATACATTTAAACTGGTTATGCATGTTAGATTTTGAGAGGTTTCAGGTTTTGTTAAGAACATGAGATGATTATGTTCGAGCTAAAAATCTTGTCTTTTCAATTTGTATTTGAAGTGTTTTATGTCACAGAATTCACATTTAGAGGAGAACCTTGCTTAATGAGGCTAAATGCCCTTTGCCCTGCTTCCTGATAGGAAGAAGTATTTTAAAAAGCAAAAAGCCTCTTGGAAGTCTTGATTTTAATCTTGTGCTCAACAAAAAAATGTCCTAGGTTGTCTTAGTTTAATTTCCTAAGTGCAGTTTCCTGCAGAGGTGCACAGTGTGCTTTTGGGGGGCGAAATGTCCTCCTGTACTTTTATTGGATCAAAACAGTTAGTGGAATCTGAAAATAGCTTGCAAAGTAATGAAATAATGCTGTCACTTTAATGTTTTTAATATCAACTACTTAAATAGCTTTAACCACTTGTGTCTCAGCAACGTCTTACGGGGCCCATCATGGGGGTCTCTCCCTTTCTGGGAATCATCTGGTACGGGTGTGTGACAGAGGTGGGGACTGTACAGCTGATGACAAATGATTTCCAACCTAAGAGGGAGGTTCAGTTAAGGTCGTGTTACTTTTTCGCATGCAAGATACACGTTTGGCCAAACTCTGCATGTGCAGTTTGCCTTTCAGAAGTGATAAGTCCTGTTTGTAGGTCTCAGGGTGCTGCTCTCTAACGGCTGGGAGGTTTTTGGTGTGTTTGCCCATGTTAGGAGGAAAGCATTTGGTGTGTTTAAATAGGCAAATGTCGAAGGAAAAGGAAGCCAGAAGCAAATCCTGTCACTGCTTCAGTAGATGGCACTCTTGCTCTGGAATTACTGTCCTGGCAAAGGCTTTGTAGGAACGATTTGGCAAGAAAGGCGTTTGTGGAACGTGACATAAAGTACATTTTGATAACTTGGTCATTGGAGCTCTTATAATGCGTTTTCCAGGGTTATGAGGTTGTTAACCTTGCCTGAAATGTGTAATTGCGTTTTGTCTGCTGCAGTTCCCCTTGTCATTCCAGCAGGATGCGATAGCATTCCGCACTTCTTGCCTTGAGCGGATTTACTGACGTGCTGTGGGAAGTGGAGCTGCTGTTTTGTCAGAGATGGATAAAGTTATTCATATTATTTGGGGAGTTTTTGTGCTAAGTCTGTGTAAAATGTTGCAGCCGAAATATTAAAATAAAGTGGCTCTCCAGCAGTGCCTGTTGTGAGGAACTGGTACTGCTGACCAAAGCAAGAAGTTGATAGCAATTTAAAAAGTGTGATAGGATTTTAATAAGAAGAATTAGCATGGCTATAGTGTTCTTTGAAAATCTGTTTTCCTTTTATGAATACTTAAGATGTGTTCCTTTCAGGAGGTACGCAGGGGTAGGGATGCTGAATTGGCAAACTGTTTTAAACTCGGCTATAATTAAGGTTGAAATGCCAGAAAAATAAGTGTCTCTCTTTTAAAAAAAGTATAAAAAATACTGGCTTGAAAAAGCAGTATATTTTTGCAGTCAAGCCACATAAAATGCTGACCAGTGACTTGGTAAGGTGTATTTTTCTAAGAGGGGATAATCTTTCTTCTGTAAAATCTTTCTGTTGTGAAATATAACTAGGTTTCCTCTGTAAGGTAGAGACATTTGGCCATGTTTATGAGTTTTATTTAAATATTTCCATTCCTCATTTTTCTCTCATTGTGATAAAATCAACAGTAAAACAACACAACTCTACAACAGTGGGAGTTTAAATAGATATCTTAATTTGTGTGACATTCATGAGGTGCAAAAGTGCTGTGGCTTTTTTCATATTCCAACATTCATTTTCATGAAATGTCCATTTCAAAGAAAGTTACTGTGTGTTTTTAATATACTATACATACTTCTAAGCTGTCACCAGGTACATTTGCATGAGGTATGTGGGCATAATATCGTGAAATGAAACACTTTAGTGTGTTGAAGATTTACTTTATGTTTGGAATGCTTGTCTCATTAACCCTTCCCTAGTCCTTTTATTTTCAAGTGTCCCTTAAAATTGACCTGTGTTTCAGTAGTCTTTCTTGTACTATTAAGTCACGATAACCTAATTATGACAGACGCATGGAAGGAAAGCATCTCTGTTGGGACTCTGTACACACAGTGTTTTAAATTAAATAGAATATGAAGCTTGGTAGTGTTATGTCCATACTTGCTGTATAGGATATTAAGTAGTTACTGTGTGTGACAGTTCACTCTAAAATGGGGAGCTGCCTTTTTTCTTGTAAAATATTTTAAAATCTTGTTACTGGTCAGTAACAGATTGAAAAAGTTAAGAGCTTAATGTGAGGAGCTGTGTGAAAGTAGTTTGAGGTATTTTGCATCCTTACTAGCACAAGAAGGCAAGTTTGCCTAGGTCCAAAGATAAAATAGAAGAGCTTCCATTTGTGGCATTTCTGGTAATGCTCTGTTGGAGGAGAGGAAATCCTATGAAAAGTAGGAAATCCATGTGAAAAGTCCCTATGAAAAGTGATGGCACTTACTGGATATATCTATAACAAGATATTTACGTATATGTTGTAAACTTAGGTCATTCTGCTCTGGTTTCAGATTCACATCAGATCATCCTGCTTGTGAAACATCTGACCTTAGTGGGTCTAGAATGGTTAATTCAGAGTGGAATGAGCCCCTGTATTTAGAATTCGTATAACAAAACTTAGGCACAATGATGCATCATTATTTAGATGTACTCTGGCAATTTCATCTTCCTACATAATCCATGTTTGATTGAGTTGTACATCTTTAAAACTCCAGTTTGCGTTAGAAACAGCCTGTTAATTTAATGCAACTCTACTGACAGTCTGCTTGACATTCCATTTATTTACCTTCATTGATGTATATTGGCTAAATATGTACTGTTCAGTGTGGTAGGGTTACCTTTCAAGCAAAAGCTAATTGTTAAAACTCTTAAGCTGAACAGTAGTTTTCGTTTTCACAGTCCAACTAAGTTGTTTTATGGCAATATTATTCTTCCTTATAGTTAACACAAGAAGAATGTAGGGGTACACTATACAAATATAGAACTGAAGAGCTGGACATTGATGTAAGTCGTTTGTATTCCTTCTTCCTTGTAAATGTTGGTATTTGTCTCTTTATTTTGATAGTAGTTTTGCTTTTGGCTTTTGAGTTTGAAACCCGCTTCATACAGGTGATTGCCAACAGAAATTGCATCATGAAACTGAGGGATATGTCTCTGTAATAAGCTTCTAACTTGCAGGAAATACTACATTTTAGGCTGAAATTTTAACTATCTGATACAATCACCTGAAAAACCATGGGACAGACTGTGAATGTATAAAATCACCTTTGTAATACTAAGCAATATGTAAATTAAAATGGAATCTAATACCTATTCTTAAGTTGTGAGGATTTAGCTGTAGAATCATAAATTACATGTTTTGAGCCATGCTGTTTCAAGTTATAATAGCACTTCATAGTTAAGAGGGTTTCTAAAGTAATTTGAAAATGCAAGACTGATGCCTTCATAATTTTAGAATTCTTATTTTAATAATGTTTTATACAGATTCTTGTAATGATTTGATCAAGTTAGATTGTGATTACTGAAGATGTAAATAACAAGATGCTAATTGTGGTAATTTTCTGTTCTATACTAGGCTAAGCTTAGCCGTTTATGTGAACAGGATAAAGTTGTGCAAGCGCTGGAGGAGAAGCTTCAACAGCTACACAAGGAGAAAGTAGGACAATTGTATTTATTACCTAAAGTGGATGTTATTTTACATGCTTATTATCAGAACATTGATAGCTGAAATAAAACGAAAATCAGCCCAATGATGCAGAACATTAAAAATAATTCTTTTTATTACAATAGTACACGCTTGAGCAAGCTTTGCTATCAGCAAGTCAGGAGATAGAAATGAATGCAGATAACCCAGCAGCCATACAAAATGTAGTCTTACAGAGAGATGACTTGCAGAACGGACTGCTCAGCACTTGTCGGGAAGTATCCCGAGCCACTGCAGTAAGTACCACATTCTTTCCAGCAAAACTTAATGAAGTGTGAAATGATTATGTTCATATCCTTAATTGCATTGGTTTTGCTTATTTTTGTACTGCATCCCAGCAAAATTTCAATTGTCTTTTACTTGCTTGTGTTTTTGTCAAAGGCAGATGGAAAGTGATCTTTTTGCTGCATTCATTGAGTGGTCTTCCTCTAATTTTATTTTGTTTTTGACCGGGAATGGGTGCATACAGACTTTATTGGGGTGGTAATTATCATCTTTATAATATGAAAAATTGATAACAGAAGAAGTATATAATACAAATAAGCTGTTTCATGTGATAAGAAAATAGCATCAAGCACAAATTTACTCAAGTTATTTTAAGCAAAAGCGGCTGCAGGACTGCTATAGTCTCTCTTAATAGTGGGCCATTATACTTAAAAGATTTTTCAAATTATGCACTTCCAAAAGTCTTTAAAAAAAAAGAGGGCAAGGAAGGAAATTGCTGTTTACTGTCCTTTTCCACTTTGTGATGGTTTCTACGCTGAGGAAAAACACTTGCAATAAAAGCCTACTTACGGATATATCCAGAAAGGTATTTCAGTGTCGAATTTCAGGGGATAGCTGTGGTAAAAATGATACGTTGTCAGCCCTGAACTACTGATTGTCTAACTGAGTGTTAGACTGTCTTGTAGAAGGAATTGGTTGGACACGGAAAAGGGAACCAGGGGAAAGGAAATCCTCAAGATACACTTTCCCTCATTAACTTTTTAATTTATTCTAAATGAGTAAATTGCTTGATGTAGGCTGCAAAAGTGAGATGGTGGGGCTGACCTCAAAGAAGAATAATTTTTTCTTTTCACCTTTCCTTCTGGTGTTTGCAGTTGCACATATGTAAAATAGTGGTGTATTCGCAGGCCTGGGGCACTCCCTGGCAGCCTCGCAGGCAGGGTTGGATGAGTTACATTTCCCTTGCATAATGCATTGCCTATGCACACACATGCTGTGCGCTCACACATGTGTATTCTGGGTGATAAAAGAGACAAATTTGCATCCATTTTTGTGGCTTTTCTGCCTCGCTGGAAAGACAGCTTAAGATCCACATGCCTGCTGACTATAAAGGCGTATTCTGAAGAATTTGCCCTTGCCTGTCTTTTTTGTTGGTGAAAAGACAAAATGCTGTTTGTTTGAATTTCATTCAGTATCATTAGAAAATCAAAAAGCTGTTTAAACATTGCATTGTCTAAATTATGTATTTATTTATTTACTGCTGGTATCTATTTATGTGTTACTTCCTGAAGTTTCATGCCACTGGAAAAAGAAATTTTTTTTTTTTTTTTTTAATTGAACGGGCATCTGTAATTCTTTACATTTGTTATATACTTAGGAACTGGAAAGAGCTTGGAGAGAATATGATAAATTGGAGTATGATGTAACTGTAACAAGGAACCATATGCAGGAGCAGCTCGATCGCCTTGGAGAAATTCAGGTGTGGCAAAGGTCTTAAAGTACACTCAATTCACTTTCACTTTCTATGAGTTTTAGAACTATACAAATGAAAAAAGGGGGACAAATGGTGAAGTAACTTACAAACTTTTAATTTCTTTTTCTACCTTGTAAGTTCTGAAGAAATCTTCCATTTTTCCTTTTTTTTTTTTTTTTTAAGTTGTAACACTGGTTTTCCTTTGTCTGGAAGCTTCCCTTTTTTTTGTTTCAGTGAGCAGGTTTGAAACAGGGTGGCTTTGTCAGACCTTAGTTGTTCTGACAGTCATAATAAATCTTCACACAAATCCTGCCATATAACTGAGTATTTTAAAATTAAATCATTCTATCAAAAGAAATTGTTACAGAATATGCTGCAAGTGATGCTTCAGGCTTTACAAACAAAGGGTTCTGCTGCGTATTTTAGTAGTTGCTGTGCAGGACTGGACAATATTGGTGCTGAATTCCTGAGGAGAACTCTCTTTGACACACACACAGACAGAGACGTGGACATGGAGGTGTGCACAGAGTATCTGGGTTAGACAGATGGGTGTGGTTTGCACTACAGGTTCTTTGCTCCAGGGTTTGATTTTCTATGCAGCTTTAATCAGATTGCGAGGAAGCCCAAAATCTGGAAAACTTGCATTGATTAGTCCACAATGTGCATGTCCATGAATGTAAATAAGTTTATATGCCAGGATGCAAACTCTGTGTTCATCTCCACCTGTTTTGGAGCTGGAAGTGATGGTTCCTTTTCTATGGTTGTGCGTAGGTCTCCTGTGCAAAGTCTGCTTGGATTTTCTTTGGAGACAGTAGATAAAATTCTGTTCTTTAAATGAAGTTTGAACTAGCAGATTGCTCTCAAATTGACTGAGGCATTATGAAATTAGTCAGTCTTACACTTTTTGTTCCAGACAACATTTGAATATTTTATGGGAGAGTGTCTGTCATTACTCTGTTTTATTTTCCTTCACTGTGAAAGGATATGCACTATAGTCTAAAGAGAGAAAAAGGTTTTCCTCTTTTTTTCCACTTGCAATGTATTCTAATGTACTGGCCATATATGCTGTTTATTTACTGACAGACTGAGTCAGCAGGGATACAGCGTGCTCAGATTCAGAAGGAACTGTGGAGAATTCAGGATGTCATGGAGGGTTTACTTAAACATAAACAGCAAAGAAGCTCTTCAGAGGCAGGTAAGCCAATGGTTTTGTCTCATAGGAAATTAAATTGGATCATATAAATTTTTAAAGTACAAGCTCCATCATTGCTTTTATGTTTGAAAAAATGGCACAATGACTGAGAAAAGAACAAAGCAAATGCTACTTTAAGTTGATTGGTTTTGTTTGGTGTATTCGTTTGATAGCAACAGGTTGTAGTTCGTATTTTAAAAGCTGTTTATTGAGAACAATTTTTCTCTTTTTTTTTTCCTACACCTTTCCCCCTTCCCCCAAACAGGCATCATGGTATCAAGGACATTTTCTTCTATTAAATATAAAAATGAGGTATGGTTTTAGCATATTTACTATTTTAGCATTATGGAAGTTGTAATATGGCTATGAGAAAAAACAAGCATTATCTTGAATATTTTAAGGGTGTCTGAAGGATGTATTCAGTATGTTTCTGTAAAAACACTGCATTATGAACTAGTTTTAAAGACTGATAGCTCCACTAGTAATTCTAACACTTTCATTTGTACTGTGTCTCTATATTCTCACTGGTGTGTTTCTCTTTTCCATTTCTTACCTTTTCCTCTCCCCAGGCTCTTACCATAGAAATATAAACCCTGATTTATGGATGTGTTTTCTACCCACCACACTTTTCATGGGAAGAAATACATTGCTTTATATGTTTATTCAGATACTGAGCCTGGTTCTCAGATGGCCAGAGCACCCACAAGAAGAGCTGAAACTGTGGGAGCTCCCAAGTGTTCAATTCCTCTGAAAATCTGGCTAGAAGTTACAGTTTTAAAGGGACATTGTCATGGTTATCTAAATGTGTGCAATATATATCTGCCTTACAGAATTTTCTAGAAGTCTAATTTATTTAAAAATCTTTCAAAAGATAATGGATTTAATTTTTAAAAGGACGATTTAGAGAGTTTGTACATGTACAGTAGGAGGCGCAGGTATTAGAATTTATTTTTTTTGTTAAATGTGACATTGTCCCTTTAATTGCAAAATCTATAGCTGCTGTAGCCATGGTAATATATTTTTCTTTTTAAGTTATAAATAATTGTACCAGGTGCGCACGTCTAAATAAGGTGACTATTCTACAATCTTTAGGAAGAGGAAGTAGTCCCACCTCGTCCTCCACTCCCTCGGTCCTATGACTTTACAGAGCATCCTCCCATAATCCCCCCTCTGCCCAGTGATAGCAGCTCCTTGCTCTGTTATAGCAGGGGCCCAGTACATCTGACAGAAGAAAAGAAGATGTACCAAGTTCAAGGATATCAGAGAAATGGATCTTACTGTGTAAGTGGCTTCAACTGCCACGTCGTTCTTGAAGCATCCTCCCTCCTGTGCACAGTCACCATTTTCGTTTACTCATCTGGCTACTTTTGTGTTTTTACTTTGTTTATTTAGTTTTGTTTATAGCTGCATCATTTGCTCTTAACATTTTCCTGTCATATATTCTGTGCCTATTTAAAATGTCTTAAGACTTAAATTTCATAAAATTAGATTCTTCTCCTCACTAGCTCTTTAAAAAACTCTGAGCTCAGTTTTTGAAGCTTTTACCAATTTGTTTCCAGAAGATCATTTAAAAAACCCTACAACTCTGCCTTTTTTCCTGTAATTTCTGATTGTCTGCAAACGTTGTTACTCAGATTAACTACCAAAAAATACTTCTGCCATACCACTTGAACAATGGAACACTGTCTTAAAGTGAGAGCAGAGTTATCACAAAATAATTGGTTTGGGTCTTAAGACATGAATACTTGTACCAAACTGCCTGTTTATTTACCTCACACCTTGATGTTCCCCAGGGTCCTGATTATAGGCTTTATAAGAGCGAGCCGGAGTTAACTACAGTAGCAGAAGTGGATGAGTCTAATGGTGAAGAAAAAACAGAACCAATTTCAGAATCAGAATCTTCTGCTAAAGGTTTGTCCCCAGGCGCAGTGTTTACAACCTTTCAGCTTTTTCACAAGGAGTGCAGAGCTCAGCTGTGTTACAGAAGCTGCCTCATGGTTTGTGCCTTTGTAGCCTGTCCATTTCTCAGTTTGATGGAACAGCTTCCACAATAAAATAATGATTTAATTATATGACGAGAGAAATTTCAGTCAATTACACTGCAGAAAAATCAAACATTACACTCACCAACAACCCTGAAATCCTTATTGACACCATGTCTAATCACATCACTCACATTCCCCACACGCCATTCCCTTGAACAATTACCCATTTTATGTTCTTGCCCTTGAACAATTACTCAGTTTTTGAATCAAGCTCCCGATGTTATGTCGCTGGAACGTCCAAAAACGCAGTACCACAGAATTTTCAGGCTCTCATAAGGCACGGAAACAATGTCTTTTTCTTTTTTTTAATCTTGTAATTGTTGAATTGCCTTCTGTCCTCTGATATAATAGGAATAATGATTATGACCTTGGAGTGTACAGACAATAAAGGTCTTTGCAATTGCTAAATGCTTTAGATTCTTCTCTTCATCTAGCTCCCATAAAAGCCACTAATTGCTTGGTAGAGTCTTTTACCAGGAAGTGCTTCTCAATTCTGTTTGTTAAAACACACAGAATAGTTTGTTAAAGGTGACTTCAGGAAAATGCTCAGCTTTAGTGCCTCCCAAAAACCATAGCAAGAGCTTGGAGAAAAATTACTTAAACCTAGCTATTTTTTTACCTTAAGGATTGATGTTTCCAGTGCCGGCAGGATCACTGCCTTGTGTTTTGGTACTTTGATGAAGCATTTACAGAGCAGGCTGGTGCAACAGTACCAGAATTTTACCAAGAATCATAATTATACAAAGATACTGTCTTCATCTGAATGATCATAGAGATTTTTAAAACTAAGGTTAGCATACAGTTTGGGTATAAACTATGTGAATGGCACTGTGATATAATTAAGCTTGCACTTACCACACAACTTGTCAATTCAGATTCTCTGGGGTATTTGCCGAGATAAAATGTTAAGGCACATAATTAAATTTCTGTTAATTTGGTGGCAAAAAATGGTAAGTTTGTCTTGAGATTTGCTAATCATCAATGACCTAAATTGAGAAACTTGTCTGTCTGACGACATGCCTAGGTTTTATTGACCTGTGACGTTTCTGATTATTCATAGTAATTTATGTCAAGGGGTAAAGTAGTGAGCAAGACAAAATAAGAAAGTCTACACTGACTATATAAAGCAACCCAACACTTTTTAAGCACCCCAATCTGCTTTCTGTCTCAAAGACAGAAATTATTTTATTATGTCCATTGGTAGAAAAACAGTCCCCAGTCAGGGAAAGCAATAATACAAAGATAAGATAAATAATATTTAGGGGTGTGGGACAGAATAGCTGCAGTGCTGGCAAGCAGTGAGAGGCTTTGTATATTCTAAAACTCCCTTCAGTCTGTTGTTTATCATAGCTGTGTTTTATCATTTGAGCATAGGAATTTTCTAACAGACATTTCTTGTTCTGGGCATTCATTCATAGTAACAATCCCCATGCAGTAGGGAAATGTAACCATTTCTGATTGTTAGGTTCTCTTACAGTGTGTATGCCATTACAGCTCTATGCTGGTACAGTAAACATTTTTATGCCATTCCATCTTTAAGTTTTTAAGCTGGTAAGGAAAGAAACTTAAAGGCAGCTGATCTCTGAGTTTTTTCTTTCTTGCTGTTTAAGAAGTCATACTTAAATGATGGTGGTTTCTTATTGAGGGTGGTTCTAAAAATTAATAATTTCAGAGGAAATTTAAAAATGTTTTTCTAGTGGTTATGCACTAGTGCACTAGTTTTTCTAGTGGTTGTGCACGTTACTGTACTGAACACTTCTCATGCCAGCCATTTCCCTCTGTTTTCAAATATCAGCGTTTAAAGAGAAGTGGGACCATGTCAAATATGAGACCAGAGGAATGTTTATGACCTCTGTAGTACATAAGGGTGACACAAAAAGAAAATGGAACTCTGCTGTGTTTTATCCTTTTTATTGTCTAAAGGAGACCCAAACTGTTGCTTTACAGCAGAATATCCTCAGCTCTTGTTTTCACTCACCAGCTGACCAGGCTCAGGGGTGATTTCATTCACACACAGACGTGAGCAGGGGTGTGTACACACAAGTGAGGCCATCCAAGAGCTGGCTGGACCTACAGTATCTTCACCCATCAACTCTCAGTACCTCTGGCCTCCCCACTTTCTGAATCTGCCTTTTGAAGAAGAGTTCCCAAGGCTCACAACGTGTCTTTTCTAGAAAACAAATCAACAGTTTTGGCAGTGTTTTGCACAGCACTTAGTGTGTTGCTTTGCTGTTTTGCAGGCTCACATTTCCCTGTGGGAGTTGTACCACCCAGAACCAAATCCCCAATGCCAGAGTCTTCAACAATAGCATCCTATGTCACTTTGAGGAAGAATAAGAAGATAGATCTAAGAACGGTACTTTAAAATAACCTTTGAGTATTGGATGTGTTCATTTTTAGGTTTGGTAGTTACTTCAAATGTCGAAGTTATTTTAATTTTTTTTAACAAAAAAAAAAGAAATAAAAATCACTGTTATAAAAGCATTATATACCAGATTAATGGAGACAGCTGTAGAACGAATGATAAAATTATAAATGTTGTGTATGTTAAACTGCGTGGAGACACTCAAACTGGGCAAGAACTAAATGGTAGATGATAAATCTACTGATGTACTGAAGTTCGGGCTTGAGTGGAAAGCATATGAAGTATCTTTGAAGGACTTGTATTTGGCAATTTAACAGCCCCTTTATAACAAACACAGGCTTTTATTTATTTGGGAAATAGCTAAAGCAGCCAAAAAATAAGGATGTAGTAAACAGTATGCAGGTAATAAGCCTGAAATTTCAGATTAAACAGTTCTGTAGTCTCTGGGATAAAGACACGTTTACATGGAGTTCATGCAGGAGAGAGGAAAACTTTTGCCATAGTTACAGCACTGGGAGAGGAGAAAGAAGCTCACAGGATGCTGACTGGAGAAAGAATACCACTTTTCATAAGTGAAATCAGTTACTGTAAGTGTACTGAATGCAGCTGATGAGCCTGAAGTGGATTTTTTTGTCATAAAAAGTATAAATCTGCCTGAAAACCAGCGAATTTCAAGAACAGAGTAGGTAAATAGGTGTTATTTTGAGAAAAATATAATGCTTAGGATTACATATTTTTAAGTGGTAATAAATTCACTTAGTTTCAGCCTGTACTTGCAGTTAAATGATGCCCAGCTATAGTTTTTCTTGAAATAAAAAGGCAGAAATTACTATTAGATCAACTGTTATAAACGTCCTGGATCATTAAATTTCAATTATGTTTCTGTCTCAGTCAAATATCTTGTGTTTGCCAGTTGTATAATGTCTGGTAAATTGTTTCAGCTTGAGAGGGTGGCTTTGAGAGAGCATCTACCCATTCTCTTAGTGTTTATCATTGGTGATGGTGATGTTATTGTTCAGAAAAGCAAATTATTCCTTCTTTTGTTTGGAATTTCAGTGTTTATTGGTAATTGGTTCTTGTCTTTTTTTTCACATACATAGGAGGTCTTTATTTGCCCACTATTTTTCTGCTCTTTGCTAAGTCATTAGGTGATCTCTTCTGGTAAGTTACCGGTTTGAAATCTTGTTTTTTTGAAACACATATATATATTTTTTTTTTCTTCCATTTAAGGAAAGACCAAGGAGTGCAGTGGAGCAGCTGTGCCTTGCAGAAGGCTCACGGCCTCGAATGACTGTGGAGGAGCAGATGGAAAGAATAAAGAGACACCAACAAGCTTGTCTGAGAGAGAAGAGGAAAGGACTCAATATTATTGGTGTTTCAGACCAGTCTCCTTCCCAGAGCTTGTCCTATGTCAGGGATAATCCATTCAAATTGGCACAGGTGGGTCCCACTGTGATCAAAAGCTTCAATGTGTCCAGTTATAAAACAAAGGAGTTTATTTGAGACTGACTGTAGAGTCACAGACACAAAAGGATAACCTTCATGCTTGCACCCAATGATAGAAGCCACTTCCTTGCCTTTTTGGAAAACAAACAGTTCAAATCCACATCCATTTGATTATGCACTGTGATGTTTGTTAACAGGGTGGGGTGTTTGGCTCAAATTTAGCAAACAACATGAAATTGCAAGGTTTGTGACTAAAAACAGAATCAGGAAGAATCATGACTCAGTTTCTGTTGAAATGAAGTCGATGCTGATTTTTCTCCCATGTAATATATTCAAACATCTGTAACATTTTTAGGTAGGAATGTATATTTATGATCAGAGCTCCTAAGTGGCGCTCTTCTGCTGTGGTGTTTCAGCCCATAAATACAGTAAAATAGAACCCACGCTTTTTTTTTTCACTCATTCTTAAACTTGTTTATGTGCCTAAAAAGTTTATTCGGGGTAAAGGATGGGGAGAGAAGAGGAAGATGTAACTGCTTGTCATTAACCAGGAAATATTATTCTGCGTATATATCTAAAGAGCCCACAAACAAACCCCAAAAAGCTGAACCAAACCCAGATATAGGATATCAGATATTAAGCAGCCTACTGCTCTCTAATATCAAGAATTAGTTTTCTTTTCCAGTAGCTTAATGGAGTTAATTTTTTGGTTGGTTTGGCTTTGTTTGGGTTTTTAATCTTCTGTCATACTTTTTTCTTCAGACCACACTGTTTACTGACTTTTTTTAATTATTATTTGCTTTTCCCCTGGTATGGAAGTGTCTTCTTTATTTCTTTTGTAGGCATTTAAACATCTGATTTCCAAAAGCAGATTAAATATATTGCAGTGTCAGGAAATCAGGTATTTCCAGAGATGTTTTAGGTTTGCATTTTGGGTCAGTTTTTTTCCCCTCTCAGCATGATAAGCTGCTACAGAGCTATACAAAAGTTACTTTTTCTTCCAAAACTTTGCATCCCCAGAAGACACTGAATTCCAGTTTTGCCTTTGCAATAGCGCATCTGTATTTGGGCTGACATCAGGAATGCTATAAGTGAAGGGAGTTCCTACAAATATTTCTGTGATTAACACTGCCTTTCTCGAGAAGAGGTCATGCAAAGCAAACCTTTGCAGATGTTTCTTTCAGTAGTTTTTACAGATATGTTTAAGCTTTACCTCCTCCCTGTGGTATTGTTTCATACCTCAAGGTGAGGAAGCTGCAGTCCTGTGTGTCATACCTGGGGAGCCAGCACAGGGCAGCAGAGTGGGGGAATGGGCCAAATCTGTGCCAGAACTCAAAATAATTCTGTTCATTTCACCGTGTTCCGCACTCTTCTCTCTGAAATCAGGGCTCTGGGGATGATAAGAAATTATAGAGTAAGCGAGGAGATCTCTGAATTGAATATTTAGGTAATAGTCCATGTTACAAAGTCACTTTTTCTATCACAACTTTAATTCTTCCAGAGTGCTATTTGGCTAAAAGCCCCAGGATGAGGTATTATGCTGAGTAATAGCTCCTATTTCTAAAAGCATAGTTTCTATGTCTATTGATTTTTAGAAAAATGGTGCAATGGCATTAGCTGCTGGAAGTCTTTTCGACTGTGGTTTGGTTATTTAAGAACTGGAGGGGAAAAAGGATTTTATAAATGGCCTGCTGTGTAATTTTGAAGTGATTACCATAATACAAAAGGAAGTTGCTTCGCAACTGTTGTTGGGACAAGCATATGATAAGGGGTGCGTACTTTAATTTGGGAGAGCAAAGACACTGATTTATGAACTGACTTACATGGAATTTCCTCTTAATAGAGTGCATGTGTTAGATCGCAGGAATTCAGCCTCGAGATTTACTGCTTCCACGGCTCCTGTTTTTCTCAGCTCCAGTTCTTAGATGAGCCTCCCCTCGGGTCGCTTTGCTGCTCTGCCAATAAAATGTTCTCAGTTCACAATCTTAAGTCACCTCTACCATCCTTCCTCCAAATTTTTATATCAACTTATTCTCTGTGCAATGGATTTTTTTTTAAGAGGTAATTAATATCCTCTGCCATTATCAGATACTGTGTTGTCCTCTATTAAATCAGTTCACACCATAGGCTTGGAGGATACCCAAGATAATTGGAGGAAGTGCATGCAGGTGCACTGTGAATTTTGAGCTGAAAGCAGATTTTTATCGATTTTTTTTTCCTAAAGCAGAAAAAGCTATTTTATAAAAAGAGCGGTGCTTATGAATGCAAGTAAGAATGCTACTAAGCTGGTGTGTGACTGAGCTAAATATGAATGAAATTTCAGAAGATAAGGGTGACATTGAAATGCTGGAGAGGAAGGGGGGAGCAGAAAGTACAATAATCTTACAGACAAAGGAATGTTAGACAGGCTGAACTGTTTTGAAAAGTACAAAAATGAGAAAACTCCAAGTCCTTAGCAATTTCCATTTTTCTTATTGCAATGCATGCTTAAGGTTTTTTCAAGTATTTTTTTAATCTGTCAGAGGAGAGCACAGAACTGAGACTGTGGTAACTTTTGTAACAATATGTCCACTTACCAATCTTGTTCCACAGAATCGGAAAAAGGATGATACGGTGTGTAGTAACATGAAGGAGTTGGAGAGCACCAGTAGAGAACATAATTTGAAACAAAATAATGGAAGTCCAGGAGAAGAAATAGCACAACTAAAAAATGATGGAGAACAAGAACATAATTCAAGTTTTACTAAAGAGGTACAGAACTATTCCTTATTAAACTGTTCATCAGCTTGTCTTGCAGTAAAAAAGTATTTTGAGACACACATGCCAGAGTATGGGAAAATGAGCCAGTTCCTTTTGCTTGGAAGAGATAAAGACTTCTTGTTGGATATACAGTATTCCACAGAGAATCACAGAATTTTATCAGATCTGTCTGTAGCTGAGACGTTGAATTTTCTTGTATATGGTTTGTAAATAATAATCATTGACATATTCATTGCTTAGGCTACCCAGTGTAATTTTCAACAGCCATTTAATGTCCCTGAATTTTTGTTTGGTTGGCTATAGTGCATCAAATAGTTTATAGAAAGCAGAATAAAGCTGGCACAAAAAATTATAGGTGGAAGTAGGCAGTATCTGTACTTCTAGATATTTGTCACTGGTTTGATTTCTGCCTTGAAACAGTTTGAAACTCGCCTGGCAGGGAATTACTTTGGTGTTTCTGGTACTAAAGTGCCCTTAACACTCAGCAAAACCAGACTGACTGTGAAGAATGGATTACTAGAGTTGCTTCTACTTAATCACATCCTGCTTATAGTTTAATATTTTTTTAAAGTATTGTATAGAGGTTTTTTCTTCTTCTATATTCATATACCTCAGTTAAGCATTCTTTGCTTTTGCTTTTCCTTTTCCTCACTTGTTTTTCCTTTTGTTTTCCTATTTCGTATTTAGTTTTTTAAATATATATCTGATGGAGAATGGTATAAAATCAAATAACTAATTTAATTGTTATCCATTAAAAACACTTCCTTTTTGAGAACTTATTATTAACTGTTGCTTTGTTAGATATGCAAATATTTCAAAAGGAAAATTATGTAATGCACTCAAATTGATCCTATGTAATCAGACCTTTAAGAGCAGCATTCAGTCTTACCAACAAAATATTGCAGTATCTGGAATCTCTGTTGGCATCGTGAAGAGAAGGGATAGCATGAAAAAACAGGCAGGCTGCAATCCAAAGAGTTCAGATAAATTCTGGAAGTTATTAAGTCAAGCCCTAGCCATGGACTCTGGTATAAGTTTTAGGATAACTCTATTAACCTGGATGGTATTGATAAAAATTTCTTAAGTTATGTAATTCTGAGTTACTAAGTATACATGATGGCAAAATTTGTCTGTTAATAAAACTGTTTCCTGGTACTGTATTTCTTATCTGCCACTTAGTGTGTGTTACAGCCTTTTGTTTCATGATTTCAATTTTTTTATAGCTGTCAAAAACTGGTGATCTTTTATCAGATGCACATGTTGTATCTGACTCAAAAGAAGTGAGTAATGAAGAGAAAGCAGAAAAGAAAAATAAACTGGAAGAAACACATGATGGTGATATAAGGTAAAAACCAAACAAGATGTTCAGAGGCTATTTTAAACTTGCACGTTGTATTTATTAGCTGTATGGACCAAGCAGATTAAATATAAATACTGCCATAAATACTGAAAAGGTATATTTATATGGTTTTGAGTGGTTTACATATAGGGAGATCTTGTGAGAGGCTTAACTGCTGCAGGGGTTCAGTAAGAGATGATGAGTTGGTGCGTGAAGCAATGTTTATTTTCAAGTGTTGTCCCAGTTATAAGCAGAGTTCATTCATAATCCTTGTTTTGGCCTCCAAAATGTGTTTAATAATGTCAGTTCAAGCTTTGTATCAATTTATTATGAACTCTTCAGCCAGTGCTTCCATAGCATGCTCTTTATTGCTGATATTTAGGAGCAAGTGAAACATCTTATTCTACATCTCCTGCTTTAATTCTTACCTCACTACTTTGCAGCATTGCGGAATTAGAGGGATATTATATCCTGGATATTTCTCTCTAAGGATTCATAAATTCAGTGTAAGTTGCACTGCAGGTCCTAAGTGAGTTCTCACATTAGGTCATAACTTTATCACGGGACCCTCAGCAATAGGAAACTGCAGGAGTATATAAAGGAAAGGAATTAAATTCCACGTGCCTTTTTAAAAGTGTAACTACGCAAAGTAGAAGGGTTTCAAAATGCCTGCTTAATTTATGCTACCTGGACTTGCAAGTTGCAACTTTTTTCTATTAACAGGAGAAAATTAAATTACAGCTTCTATACTTAGTGGTTAACACCTGAAATTAAGTTAGTGCGAGTTCTAAACGCTGTACTTTTTTTAAGCAGCTTGCAGAGTGTGACCACAGTTGCAAACCACAAACCCAAAACCAGCTCAGAAGAAAGTGAAATACTTAGTGTTCAAGAACAAGAAGGGATTGTGTCTTCATTTGAATTAGCAGCACAGTCTTCAAAAGGAAATCAGGCAGCAGCAGGTATGGAAAAGAGTTTGACTGAAGCACAACTTATACAGTATATATGTAAAACTTTATTTCATTTTGATTGTGTCTTTTGATGCTCTGAAACGGTTGTGAATTGAAAGTGCTGAGCTAGTCTGAAGTGTACAGTTTTATAACGTAGAGAAAAGTAGTTTCCCAGTGGACAGCTACAGAAATTCCATTTTTCTGAGGTTTTAATATAGCTTTTATAGCTGCTAATTCAGGGATTTAAATAGCTATTGCCAGAAATTGAGTCATACTGTAGTTGTTGGTTGGAGCAAATCCTTCCTTTTTCATCTCAGTCCTGCACATATATAGATTTTTTACCATTGCTCCCTGCTGCTGAGTGGCCTTAGATATGCCCAAGATTGTGGAATCATTGAGAGTTTCCAGTATTTTTAACTAGCAAGTAAAAGACCCCAGTTTGGTCATGTTTTGAGGAGTAAGAAAGATGAAGAAACAGAAAACACCACCTGACTGGTACACTGACTGGTGGAGGACTATTTTGCAAGAAGAGAAGACTGGGATGAAGCAAAACTGTATGCAAAGAAGGAAAAGAAGAGGGGAGTGAGTAGGGGAGGAGGAAGGGAGAAGATAGAATTCAAGACATTATTAGGATATTTGCTGATGGGAATGGTTAAGTAAGCCAAATGGTTCAACTTAGGGATATAAAAGGTGATCTGGAGCTTTGTAGTGCAGTCAGCAATCCTTTCTGTGACTTGATAATCAAAACCAGAACTTGCATGTACATTTTGTACTGCTCAGCAGAATGAAAAAGCTTAGTTAATCTGAGCTGGGATATGAAGGTGGGTCTGGGCCTATCCCAACTACTTAAATTTTACTTTTTTTCCCCTCTCTTTCTTGGCAACATCAGCATTCATGTGTTTGCTGTTCTACTAGTTATTTCTAAGCCTTATTAAGGATCAGCTGTGCTCTTCCCTTGAAGTTGTGCTTTTTGTGCTGATCAGATTTTGAGTCTTTACTTACATAGCTTTCATTTGTTTATGCTTATGTTTACCATGGCTTGAAATGGTGATTTTCAAGCTTATTATGGCTTCTGTAACTTGTATTCTTATTTATTTTGCTGTATGACTCGCAGTGAAAAGTTTGCCTTCTTCACCGGAATCGTCCTTGTCACCAGCTCCATCCACACAGACACAGCTCACAGAAGGATCACATTTCATGTGTGTATAGTTACAGAGAAGTACGTTCTTTTTTTTTCCCACCCCTCCTGTTCCTAATTATTCTTCCAGGTATTTGTATTCTGTTATTTTTGTGAGAAACATCTGTAGCTGGTACTCAGCAAGACAGAGTTACCTGCAGTGTTGAATATAAATTAGCCAGAAAACAAACAAGTTCTTGTATTGATTTGCTTGCATTTTCTACCCAGCTACAAAGAGAAAGGGCTAATTGGTTTATCAAGCATGTTCTCCACAACTGGCAGGGTAATAGCTCTTGGAATTACACGAGAGGCCTAAGCTGTTACAAAACAGGGAGTTAAGGCATGAGCATCGCTGCACAGGTGCAAATGGGTCTTGATGCCTCAGTCATGGTAATGGGCAAAGTGGGCAACCAGAGCTCAGACTTAGTGATGCTCAGGAGGGAGTGGGCTGATGGCCTGAAGAATTTATGGCTTAAGACATAGAAACAACAGTTGCAAAACCTTTTTTTATTTTCTTTCTCTGGAGAAAGCCCTGCACAGCTGCTCTTTCCTGTCATAGTGGGTGATTGCTTCTAGGAATCAAGTTAGAAAGCATGAGTTAGGCTAGATTTACATGTTGCTACCTCTTAATGAATGGCAATGGAAATATAAAGTATGTGTTTGTTTAGACAAGCGTTTAACAAAATTAGAAGGATATCAGTGTGAATGCTTCAGCACTTTACCAGCATTTAAATCAATCCACATTTCTTTGTTGTCAGGAAGCGTCTGTTTAAATAAGCTTTCTACTAAAAGAACGAGCTTTGTTTTGATGGCAATGTTAAATGCCATAGCAAATGTAACTTAAGAAACCTTTAAAATCAAGAACAATTTAAAATTGAGACATTTTCAGTCATTTAGCATGAGGACCTCTGAAAATGCTTTTTTTGTTTGTTTACTGTCCCTATCTCAATTGCCAAGGTTTCATCTTAGCAAAATTAGACTTACTAGTCATCAACAGAGACCTTTCATATATGAACTAAGGGCAAGAAACTGTTTATACTCTTTAAAAGGAAAAAAAGGAAAATTATTTTATTTTTTTCCTTTTGAGAAAGTGGAAAATGCCATCTTCACATTCAGTCCTGACACTGCTGTGCCTTCCTGATGGGTGTGGTCTGCCATGATTAGATTTAGCTTGAATTTTTTGTACTTTTACTCAAAATTTTTATTACAGAACTATTTAAAAAAAAAAGAGTTTGACTTTCCATCTGGAAATATTGATTTGTGTTAATGTTTTTCAGGTTCACTGTGTAAATATACACACATTTATCATGCATCTCCTTTTTAAATAGGACAAACATTCCCCCATCGGCTGAGTTTTGGGTCAGTAATGAAAGTGAAACTGCACTGCTGGACTCTGTCCGTAGACACAGGGCACTTGTCAGGAAGGGGGGAGCAACCAGAAATCTACCACCAATTGCATTAAGCTGCTTTCAGCTCACATGATCAGATCAGCAAATTCATTTTCTTTAGGATCTATGCTAAATAAAATAGAAATAAATAGGAAAAGGGAAGGCGCTCACTTAGTGATCTGCCGCGTCACTTAAAGCCGGAGGCTTGGCCCCCCGGGCGAGGTGTACCCCCACAGCCAGTAGTGCAGGTGGAGCATTTCTGTGTTCAGGACAGTTCTTCCCTCTAGAGCCCCTAAAGAGGCTTTAGCTGCCTATGACGGGATGGTCTGTCTGGGATGGCACTTGGCAATCTGATGCTCTGCTTGCGTGTGCCTCACCATGATGGAGAAAGGATTCCAGAACTTCAAACACAGCCCTTGTGGCTGTTTAGTGTTTGGATTGAGTTGGAAAAAGCTCTTAACTATGTGCATGTACATTCCACATCGCTGCATTTGATGCCTCTGCTGATTGTTTCCTTGGAGTTCCAAAACAAATTCATGCCATGAGCTGGGCTTAGCATACAGAGGAGATGGATGAAGGATAGTGCTTGCTGCAGTATTTACTGCCCTCTGCCTTCTGGGGCTGCGGTTCCAGTATTCCAGTGCTTTTCTGAGAGATTCTGGCACGTCTTTTAATGTACAGGAGTTCAGCATCCCTCGTTTTCAAGAAGTCTTATGTGGCAAAGGGAACTTCCAAGCTCTAGGACCAGCCCTGTTCATATGCAACCAAATTATTCAGGCAGCATCTGGAAAATGTATAGTAGATTTCAGGGAATGAAGAGGTAATACCTATATTTGGCTTTCACAGCCAATTAGAAAAATGATACTCTTGGCACGATGCCGGGGGGATTTGCCATAGGAAATTGGTGGCACGGGATATTGTAGGACTAAGGAGAAACCCCTTAACATAAGGCTCCTTTTTTGTCACAGCCCTTATTTTGCAGAGACAAATCTCTGTGTGTACCACTAACACTGTTAGATTTTAAGCATTGCATTTTCAGTGAGTAATGGAGGGATAATGAAATTTTATACAGCACCTGGATTCAAAGCTCAGGAACATTTTTACCAGTGAACTGTTAAAAGCTATTTATAGAAGTCCTTGCAGCAATTACCAAAATACAGCAAGCTCTGGGTGGAGCACTTGAACTGCACTGCCAGTACAGTGTAGCAGCTCAACAATTCTGCATCCTTCTTCAAAATGTGCCTGTCGTTTCTAAGACCAGTTGGGATCTTTGCTATTATTACTGGTTTTAGGTGAAGAGCATTTGGAGATAACCATGTGTAACAGGATAAAAGTCTCAGAGTAAACAGACTTTCATTCAAAGTGGTGTAAATTTGAAAAAAAATCTTGCTTTTGCTTCTTGCTGTCGAAATATCTTCACAGCAGTATTACTCACCAGGAAAACGGATTTTGGAAACAACTGATTTCTAAGATATTTTATTATGTTCTACACCTACCTTGCTAGGATGAGGTCAGGAATTCTTTGCTGTGTTTAATCCCCTGAGTTCTTTAGACAATATTCTGTTTCTAAAATAGAGTAACTTAATCTGTGTCTGTCTTTCAGCACTAACGGCTTCTGTTGAAACAATTCATGCCTGAGATGTATGGACCTGACCTATGAAAATATGAGAAGATATTGTACAGTATATTTTAAATCTATGAAATTCATAGTTCTGATGCTTTTGGCCACAGAGCATCGTTTTATCACTTCCTGGAAAATGTTTATTCCAAGAGAGCTTTAAATGGCCCACGTGTACACTCAACAACCTTCAGATTGTTCTCCTGATACCAGCTTGCTGCTACGATTTCTGTGCACATAAAATAAAGGCTCTTTTTAAAGTGCAGCCTACAGTCAGAACTTTATTTGCTATTCTTCGAAATTTAATGTTCTTTTAATTATGGATCATATAAGTTTACTTTTTTTGCTTCTTTTAGATGCATAACCCGGTTAATTTTACATATCACCACTAAATCTGGTTTTACACTTTTTAAACATTACAATTTCTTGTTTTAACAGTTTATTTGTAAAATTTTTATATATATATACATATAGATATATTTAAAATGTGCCATTTTTATTATTGCTTAGTAAAAGATGTCCTGTTTCTGCTGTAATGATTTCTTGGTCAGGTTGCAATGTCAGCAGTTACTGCCACACTTCTGTCAACATAGACATTAATGTTAGTGGTTACTTTTTCTTGACTAAAATGGAGTGTAGGTATTTTGAGGTACTGGGCTTTTCCTTCATGGGGTTAGGGTGTGTACAGCAATAAGCAGGTTTTCAATCCAGTACTTAGTTTGTGTACAAATGTAATTATGTTCATTGTGTATATATTATACAATGAGCACATACGATGTAAGTATAAGAAGCCACTTATTATTGTTCAGATACGAATGTTCATATCCCATTTCTTTTATATCATACTAAATAAATGTTGATGTTCTTAAGGACTTGTATGGTTAGTATTTCTTCCAGCAAACAGATGTCACACTGTGGTCCACCTTTTGATGTGGGGAATGCAACAATTCCTATCGCATTGGCAACATCACCTGTCAACCAGAGTAGCAGTGACAGACTCTTAAGAGATCCCAGTCTTCCTCTTCGGGAAAGAATTAAGGCTGCAACACAGAACAAAACAGACAGCCTGAGACCGAGATGCAAGAAATACAGGTTCAGCTCCTGGCTCTCCCAGACTTGTGTTGTGATACTGGAATAATCACTTAGTCATTCTGTGCCTCCATTCCCTGCCTGTTTACACGGGAGGTAATAGCCTGTCTTAGTGGGGTGTGGTGAGCAGTAATTCAATATTTGCAAACGCTGATTGCCAAGTTCAGTGGGGTTAAGGAGAGAAGTGCGATGTTCCTGGAGGCTTTGGCATCTGCATAGCATCTTCCAGAAACTGAAAGAAAACCTGAAATAATTTGTCAAGTGTTGTCACACTACAGATGTTCCCAGCTTCGCTTTTCCATCTCACACAGCTGCCTGAATTTACCTGAGACAAAAGAGGTTTAGAAAAGAATGATGAGAAATGAAAATACTTCAGGGAAAGCTTTTGAATCTAGGATGTAAAGCTAAGGAATCTTTTGCAGGTTCAGGCAACTGTTGTGTGCTTCAGTGCATGTGTGTGCCATAAGTGGTAAGGCAAGTTTCACGGGAGGGCAGCTGCCAGCTCCTGTTGTGCTTTTTTTCTCATACAAATCATATCCTGATCAATTTAATATTGCTGTTCTGGAGACTGTATAATTCATTGTGCTTTCCCGTAGAGGAGTGCCTGATACTGTCACACAGTTTGGAATGACTTCACCATTGCCCCCCCTCCCCAAACAGGAGTTTGTGTTTGTTGGATTCTTCTGGCACTCCCAGCTCTGCTGCCAGTTCTTCCTGGTGCTCTTTGCCACAAAGACACAAGAGTATGTTGTCTGGCTACCTGTTGTTCTGCCATTTTCTCTGAAAAGTGGAAAAATAGGGATCAGAATTCAGCAGCAGAGCCCGGAGGGTCACAGTGAAAGAGGTGGCTGAAGGAAAGATGAATGATGATGCAGGCAGACAGCATCCAGCTGAAAAGTTACCACCTTGCCCTCTTTTTTTGGAACAGCAGCCCCAAATTAGTGCATCTTGCCATCGGAAAGACAGAGCAAAGAAGAGGAAAGTGATTTTTATTGCTCAACCAGCCGAGGCTTAAGTTCAGTGGCATCACTGGAGCACCTGAGGCAAAGCAAATAGGACACACCCTGTTCTCTCCCTAACCCTTCTAGAGAGAGCTGTTTGCTGTCAGGTTTTGCAATCTCTTTCTGCCCTTGCTGCCAAGAAAAGGATTGCAACCGATAAAGGGCAGAATGACTAAGTGATTTTTGGACATTTATAGATGTTGTCTGTGTCTAAAGCAGTTGTTGGTTTGGTGTATCTGCGAGGAACCTGCAGTTTATAAAGGAGCTGGGCACGGGGGGGAGAATGAGCAGGTTTGGTGATAGAACTGTTGGCAAAGACAGCAAAGGTGAAAGATGCAGGAATGTAGTAATGATCATAGACTATAATTTCACTTCCTGTGGGCACTTGCTGCAAAGACTTGGAGTTTCATTGGGTGCTCTATTTTTTTGTCTAATGGAAAAAAATAATAAATGTATGGCTTTGTGTTATCACAGAGCATCTACTGTTTCTTACCTCATCAGAATAACTCATCCCAGTGATCATACTCCTGAGATACAGAAATATCAGAGTACTGATATGGTCAGCCTTCAAACATCTATTTTAAGTTTGTATCTAGGATATTTTTATATTTCTGACTGATTGCTTTATTGGCTATTGCACTGACACTTGTATATATGGAACGTGTTTTTTTTTCAAAAGCAAGAGTCCCTAGGAATAATGCAACACATTCTCTACAGATGTTCATGCTTTTCAGAACCAGTTACATCTATTTTTGTCTTTTGTTCACCATTTGCATTGTTCCAAGGCTACTAGAGAATGTGATTCTTTTAAGTCCCTTAATAAAGTGACATTGCTCAAAAAGTTATAGTTGGTGTCTTGGCAGTTTTTGTGTGTTGTGGACTGGCTCAAAGGGAAAGACCTCACCAGGCAGCTGAAACCCAAACCTTGTTTATGTTATTACTGAGGTGGAAAAAGTAGTCTTTGGTTCACATTTCCTCAGAAATACGTGTCATAAAATGAATCCAATAAGGTTCTATTTTCAGGAAATCAAAAAAAAAATTTACACATTTCTATCTAAATCACATTAATTGGACAGTCTGTGACAGAATTCTTATCCACCTCATTGGATCCACTAGATGTACCGGAGTGCATATATGAAAAACATTAATGAGTTACACTGTCAGTAATAGATTTATTAAATTCTCTAGGACTTAGACTGGTGGTTTAAGTTGTATCCTGGTTGAGTAAAGCAGCAGAATAGAAGACTTTTAAACAGTGGTGCTGCTGGATAAGTCTTACCTCAAACTTTTCATTATATTTTAAAGATAAGGTGGAGGGGTTTTATTTTTCCTTTTCTAATAAACCATAAGTAGCACTCATTCAGATTGCAGAAATGGCTGATCATGTCTTTACACAATACTATTTTGTCCCTGTGATCCTGGATTGTGCTATAGTTATTTTCTGAAGTTATTCTAGGGTAGTTTAATCTTATTTCAGTTTGAATCCCAAGTTAAAATGTTATTTTCTGTCCTTTAGAAAGTTGACATTTAAACGGCCGATAAACAAATTGCCTGTACCTGGCATTAATAATATATCTGAAACAACCTAATCTAACTATTTAAAGGATGCACGTGGAGATAAAATAGCAACATCTGGCCTTCATTTCTTCTAAAGAACATTATATATGCTTGCTGGTATATCCTAGGAGCTGTTTGGCTTGTCCATATGGGAACACTGAAGAAGCTGCTACAAAATAAAATGGAATATACTGGTGGCTGCAAACAAATGCCTGACCCAAAATGAAGGCTAAAAGCAGCTGCTTTCTGAACTTGACACGCACAACTTGTTACCCAGCTGTTCCAGATGTGCCAGCATTCAAATGTTACTTGTGGAATGAAGGTTTTGGTACTTCTTTTTTTGTGGTATTTCTTCATTCTGTGGTATGCCAAAGAAAATGTTTTTAAGGTCTGTCTAAATATTATCCGGCTGCTGTGGTGAAACTGCAAGCAACTCTTTAATTGCAGCTCTGGGTAAGTGACATCAGCACAGAGGTTGCTAATTGCCTCATGTGGCAGTCTGCCTAGGGATGTGTTTTAAGAACACTTATTTAGGCTGGATTAGGTTCTCTTTGGGATAAAAGTAAAGCTATAAGCAAATGGTGCTGTTTCCAGTGGACTGCTGCAGAGTATATCTGGACAAAACCAGATGTGGGATCATTAACTTCTTTATTACTGAAACCAAATCGAAAATAAGGAATTAATTTTTTCTTTTTGTCAAATTCTATCCAGATCCCCATTCTATGGAACAGGAATACTTCAAAGTATTTCAGACTAAAAATGGAAACACCCTCTTGCTCTTTTGAAGGTGAAATGAGTACTGTTAAAAAAAAAAAAAAAAGATAAAAAAGCAGACTCTGCATGTTTAACTTTATATGTAGAACAAGCAAGATTTACTTATAGCCTAGAGGTTTGGTCAATGAAAACTTTCAGCAAAATCATCCTCATCTGTAGTCATCTGGTCATTTTCCTGTGTCACAGTGAAGTGACTGGTACTGTCCTGGACTCTCTTCTGCATCTTTAAACCCATTACAGCCCAGTGCGTAAAATATTCTGCATTCCTTATGTGGAGAAAAACTGCCTTATCCACACCCCAGCTGTCTGTCCCTACTTGAGCAGCTGAATCCAAGCAATCAGTTTCTTGCTTGGAGTGGTGAAAATCTGCAGGCGCTTATCATCCTGAAAGATTGAGTCAAAGCATACCATGAGAGACACCCAACATTTCCAAGTAACGTGCATGTGAATCTCCCTTATTTTCAGCAATGGATTCTATTTAGAAAAAAAAAAATTCTAAGTAATAGTCATGTTACTAGAAATAAAAGAATTAGTAGGTACAAACAAATACATAAGTATTTATTTGAGAAAATTGTCATTAATTGACAGTACATTTCAAAGCAATTGAGGGGGAAAAAAGGCTGCAAAATTCAGCAACTCAACTCATAAATCACCTCTTCACAATATGAATTTCTGGTGAGTCTTGACACTGATTACACGTGTAGATCACTGCTTCATACTGTGCAGCTTTCTTCTTGGTAAATTCCCAAGTCAGCAAGAACATGGAGGCTGTTTCAGATGTTTTAGCTTTAAAGAGGAATGATTTTTTTTTTTTTTTTTTTTATAATATGCTCATCCACCAGTCTAGGAAGCAGCTGTTAATGGCTGTTGGGCTTACTCTTTTTATACACTGAGATGGTCGTATCTAGACAGGGGGAAAAAAAACAGCTGAACTTTCTGGTGAATGTTTCTGATGCTGGTGACTGCTGCTATTTTGTGTTTGGTTTTTGGCTACCTGGAGAATGTCTCAGAGAGTTTGCACATGCAAGGGCTGGTACTGCACAGAAACCAGCTTGTAGGAGTCAGGTCTAGCTGAAAGTGTCATTTTGTGAGCAGGGAAATTGCTGGAAACCAAAATCGCCTTTGAATAACATTCCTGGCTGTTTTCTTAGCCTATACCAACAGACCCATAATATTTTGTAACTACTGTTTCTAGTATATTGTGCCTACAAATAATAAATATTTTTAATAAAGACAAAGTGCCTGCATAATGTGTGAAATCCTGATCACTATTTACAAGGTAGCAGCTACAATTAAGGAACCAGCCTCAGCCATTTAGGAGATTGCCTTAGTGAAGAGGGACTGGTTAATACTCATGGACTACAACACTGGGGAAATCATACTTGCTTATATAAGCTGATCCTTTGGAGTATTGGGGGGATAACTGCTCTGACCTCACAGCTTTCATTTTAAAACTTGTATTTCATGATCTTAAAGCTATTCCGTTCTGTGTGATCAGCTAAATATAACCTAGCTAAGCTCCACTTCATTTCCATCATCCAGATTTTAGGACAAGGAAGAACAGAGGGTCATGACATTTCGATCATTTCTGCCTCATTAAAATCTCGTGGACCCCAAGGAGCACAGCTGGGTCGTGTTTGTGAAAGGTGGGACTCTAAAGCGTCGCTTTGAGCCATGCCTGCCTGTTTCACAGAAGTGCTCCACACGGATTCCCATCTATCCTTCCCTGGCTGGCGGGTTCCAGGCTGCAGTTACTTCACCTGTGAACAGAATCCCTGACTTGCACAACATTTTCAGGCAATTAATCACAGGCGGTCTGTGAAAGTCTAAGATCTCTACAGCTGATGGCTCCAAACTGTTAAGAGGATGGCAGTGCTCAGGAGCGAATCCTAGTTAAAGCTTTAACTCTGCAGACTCTCCAGGCAATTCGCAAACCCTGGGAGCTGTACCTGCGTCTTTGAATGCAGCAAACCAGATTTCTCTTCAGTTGACTGGATTGCCTCCTCCAACAACTGCTGAGGAGATGTTGGTTTTAAGGATGCCCAGCAAGCTGGATTTGTGTTTCGGAAAGTGCTGCTGGCGATCAGTATTCCTGCAAGAGGAGGCTTTCCCTCTCGCAGCCCCGCAGCCCTCCCTTTCTCCTGCAGCTGGCGGTAGGCACGGACTCGCTGGCTTGGGCTGGAAAAACACTGCTATTACCTGCTGGCCTTGATGCAGAAGCAGCCGAGCTTCCTTCCAGTGTCTGCCCTGGGCAGATAAGTTGTGTTAATGGGGAAGCAGGAGATGAAGGGCACGGATGTTATCAGTCCAAGTTCAAGTGCTCACCCAGAATGAGAACAAAGTTAGCCCGGCTGCAGCTGCTGCTGCTGCTTTCCCACTGTAGCTTCCCTCCTTTTCCCTCTCCGCCTGGCCCTTTGTCCTCACGGCGTGGTTGCCATTGTGTGGGAGTTTTAAGGGATGAAAGCGAGCGATCGCTGATGGGTGACATGATAGTGCTTTAAATGGGAATGCAGATTGCTCCCAATACCACGCGATGGAGCAACGCGGACAAAGCAAGTGGCGGCAGCACAATAGGCTTAGGATGATGGCCATGGCCAGAAGTGACTGACAAAAGAAACAAATACCGAGATGAGTTTTAAAAAATGTCCAGGACCGTCAAACACCCCGTGGTCTGAGAAACTCTGCGCAAGCTGTCCAGATGTGGCGGACTGCAGCTGACCTGTCATCTCAGTAATATTTAGTATCCCTTTCTCTTCCTTCTGGGAATCTGGGTGCTGAGCACGCGCAGGAAATCGGGGATTACAAACTTGTCTGAACTTTTCACTGCCAGACATTAACATGCGGATGCAGCAGCCTGTATGTAAATGATGTTATCTGAGCTGTTTTATGCATGTGTTTCCAGGATAAGAAAGGAGATTATTTCATTGTGTGAACTAATTACCTGTGAAGAAAAAATTTAGAGCCTTTTTAATGTTAATGTCAAGCTGTATTTTTATTAACCTTCCTACTCAATGATGCAGCCTTGTGTGTTTATTGTGCATTTTCAAATGTTAAGGACTTGATCCTTTAACCTAAATGAAAGAAGTTCTTGATACGACCTTGCATGAATAGGTTTCTTTGCAAGGTTTCAGCCACATCTCAGAGCCTTCCTTTGCCCAAAAAATGAGGTTGCTTCACCAAATGGAAAGACAAGGTGACTTTTAAGTGTCGTGGTATTGCTGCTTAATGGTACCCAGCAACTATAAAGATAAAAAGGGGACAATCACACAGGAACTGCTAGACAAATTACTGCAAAACAGAGAAAATGCGTTCTTGGCCTAACCTGCAGTTGGGCATAACCAGGGCAACAGAATTTGTGTTGATGCACCAGATCTGAGCCCAGATGGGAACAGCCCTTTTGATTTCAGGTGGACAGATTGCATGATTTAAAGTTAAACACGCTCATACTGCAAACATTATGATGTGGGAGAGAATTTGTGTGAGAGTCTGATCTCTTGTGGTTCCTACATCTCAGACGAAATTCTGCATGTTGCTTATTAATAGTATAATTAGATAAGGGAGGAGGGGAGTAACTTTTGAATGCTTCATGTTTCAATATTTATATGGCTTTTAAACCAGCATTTATTTTGTCATACTTTATTGAGCATGATACAACTGAGTTGTTGAGGTTTTACTATAGAACATAAGCTGATGAAACTATGTTGCATGTCATGGAAATGAATATGCATGCAAAATGCCAAAAGAAGTTACCATAGTACAGTGCAGGTGGTGGACTGAGGCCACTTACTGCAATATAAGAAAGTCCCAAAATCTGACTGTATTAATATGCAAAGGACCTCCAAAATTGTACTGTTACAAAAAATCTGAAAGACAAGTGGTTCACAGACATTGGTCCAGCACTTAATTTATGTTTTCTTGAGGATGGTGAGGAGAATGTAAACTTTTTTCTGTAAAGTCCCATTTTAAATTGGCTGCTTTGCTTCCTCTCTGCATGAAACTTGGGCTTGAGAAACTGGGATGTGAATGTGTCTGAGGCACTTTTGTGTAAGATCAGGTCCTCAAGATAGCAGAGAGAACAGAAACCATGGCCTGAAGTGGTGCCAAGGGATTTTCCTTGGAAGAAACAAGGCAGGTCATCGCTCTCTACAGAGCTGAGACCTTAATGCTTTCAGTGCCTGAGTTACACTTCTATAATACATGTCTCTTTGTTGTACCTTTTATGCACTAGCACAACCTAAATCAAATAGTTTCCTCAATTTAAGAGTCCCCAGCTTTATGTGAAGACATGTAGGCATGGATTGTAAGATTTACCACATTTAAAATCAGCTCTTCTTCACCTTGCTCTAAAGAGTTTCCTATATTTTCCAGGCTTTAAGTAGCCGAATCCACTTTTCACCGAGATGAAACCAATACTTAGCATTGCCAAACCCAGACAGAAATGCAACTGCAAAGATGATGGTTCTGATAAATTATCCAGTTAAATGTAATATAAAGTCAAACTGCTGTGGCCTCTATAGCAACAGCTTGCTAAGAATATATAGTGCCCCTTTTCCTACTATAACTTCAGTATTATAGTAGGTTGTTTTGGGGCACTGATCTGCCTAGAAAAAGTACTGGATAGTATTTGTTTCTTGAACACAGTTTGCACGTGTCATTTGTCGTGTAGGCAAAAATCATCAAGCACATGATGTTCACCTTGACTGAAAAAAAAAGCAGTTTTAAAAGACTAACTAGACTCAGAAGCATCATGTCATTAAAAGTCAGGCCCACCCCTGCTGGGAACACTCCATGTGTGGGTTTAACAGCAGCTTTCACTGGAAGGCTTCAAAGACAAACAACTTCACCTCGGAGCAGTCCTGGGAAAGAGACTCTCTTAGGCATATCCTAACCATGCATGAATTGCTGCATAACAACATGCTAAAATGCTTTGCCCAACCCTATACAGTCAGTTGTTTGGAGAATCTGGGAGCAACTGAGCTGGGAATAGAATTCAGGAGAGGGGAATTGCTGCTTTGCCTATTAGAAGACACGCAGTGCATCCATAGGGCACATCATCAGGGCATTGAGCTAATTTAGGATCTACATCTCCCAATTCTGCCACGTATTCCAGGCTTCCTGAGAGGGTGGACCTCTGAACTATCGAAATTCTGAATGATGGAGAGGTCACAGTGCAACTCAGGCTCTCTTGTGTCCTAGGGGCCAGGTCCCCACCTCCTAGCAGCCATCAATAATATCAGAATATGAGGATCTGCTGTGAGTTCCTCAAAACTCCTCAGTTCCCCAGCTCTCAGGCTGAGTTTGACAGTCTGGCCCCACTGAGGTCAATGCGAATTTTGCAATCAATACCAGAGACTCCAAAGTTTCAGACAAAGCTTGTAAAATTCATCTGAGAGCACACATCTCTGATCATTTAGCTTGCACTGAAGGTGGCTGTTGCAAGACTGGGTGTAGAGCACTCAGTCTCAGTTTTCATTCCATCAGTGATCACCAGTGGGGGCATAGTGCAAGTTTCCAAATGTTCTCATTTCCCACTGCTTCAAATAAACAGCATCAGAACTCGATCTATGTGTGCACAGCCAAAAAGACCTTGCTTTCTCTTCTCTTGTCTAAATCATGAGGATCTCACCTATGCAACAACCATTTTTTAGTCATTTCTGTAAAATAAAACTTCACTGGGAATGGGAGAGTCTCATAGTTCTCCCAAAACTGCTGTTTGTGGTGATTACAGGGGGCAGTTAGGCAGGCTGCCTAACAGTGTGAAAGACAATGCATTACTTGGGTTGGAGTGGCCAGTGCTGACCAGGTAACATTCCCCCTTGTCAAGGGTATGACCCCAAGGAGCAGATGCTGCCACAGAAATCCTCAGCCTCTTGCCCCTGAGCTGCCAGGCAAACACCAGAGCACACAGACACGCTGGTCCCTCACACTGAGGATACAGGAGTGGCAGTCATTACATCGATGGAATTGGACTGCAGAATGTGCTGGTATTTGATTAGGTTTTTTGCAGGTTACTGCTGCCTTCAGCATGGCATTTTTGTGGCAAAAGGTAGTGCAAGAAGGCTGGGTGCTGCCCTTCTTAAACGAGAGAGAGAAACAGAAGGTGTGGGGAGTATTGAAGGGGGAGGAGGGGGGCAGGAGAGATCTGGTTTTGCCTGGTTGCAACTATATTCCAGCTTCAGAGGCCAAGAGTGGGGAAGTTTGCAGAGTAAAACCACGGAGGTTTGACAAGCAGGCATTCCCCTGGCTCTGTTGTCAGCATGCAGACAGGCAGCACAGTTCCTTTGGCACAGAATTGCTGCAGTGAGCTGATGAAGATCTTTTCAGTCCCTGGGCTTCCCAGTGCTGTCATGACAACAGCTACTTTCTCGGTCCTGCTGAAACCCCTTTTCACATTCAGTGAATGCCACGCACAGAAAAGTAGGTTGTTCTCATCAGTCTCCCTCTCTCTCTCTCAGATTTGATTGATTGAGAATAGGGAGGGGTGCTGTACTTCTACAAGCTTGGCTTATTTTCCATGAACATGATGGATCCTTCATCTTACAGGAAAGGTTTGAGGAGTTATGAATAGCAAACGGTGTTTTAATAGCTCAGAAGACAAATACGCTATCTGTAATAAACATTTGTCATTAGTGGCAAATGACAGTGAAGTCATCCTGCTGGTTTTGTAATTGTTAAATTAGTTTTGATTAATTTGAGTATGACTTCTGCTGTTCAGTGAATGCCCTAACAACGACAATTCAAGTCTTTGGATGCAAACCTGAACTTTTCTGAAATTCATGTGTTTGCTTGTGCTCAAGCCTACCAAATATTAAATTATATTTAAATAAACTAATTCTGTCTCTCTCTAGCTGTTTGATAAACTTCCCATGACCTGAATTTTTCTCATAACATAAGCAGAGCAGTGGGGAGAGAAGATGAATTGTCCAGCTGTTAAGGTTTTGGGAAATCTGGACTTTGACACCTTCTCCAAAAGAGTATCTTGCCCAAGGCTGGCCAGAGTGTGTGATAAATGCCTCTCTTAAGGATAACCTCTCTCCCTGAAGTCTCTAGCGTGCCAAGATCTGGCAATCACGGAAAACACGTAATCTCACTTGCTTGTCATTTCTAGTCTCACGGGATGTAGCAGGACCCTAAATTTGTCATCCACGCTATCTTGGGAATTCTGAATGGAGCCATCAGTCTTTCAGGCTGCATCCAAACCTGCCTGCAGGGCCTCAGTGCCTGGTCCCAGTCACGCAGCTTAACTCAGCTGCTGTGTCTCCCAACCAGGACTCCCTTCCCATCTTCACAAAGCCTGGTGCAAGGCAGGAGTGGCGTGAATATGATTCTCATCCTCACGTCAGGCTGGGGCAAAGCCAGGGTATATGGTGATATTTGGGAACCCAGAAAAATACTTACTGGCTTTGCAGATTTAGCAGTGCCTGTGTCTCTGTGTAACATGGGAATAATATCTCAATTTTACAGAATCACAGAAAAGTTAAGGTTGGAAGGCACCTCAGGAGATCACGGAGCCCAAGGCCCCTGCTCCAAGCTGCAACAGCAGGAACAGGCTGCTCAGGACCGTGCCCAGGTGTGGTTTGAATATCTTCACGAACAGCGATGCCACGACCTCTCTGGGCAACCTTTTCCACCGCTTGAAAGTGACAAAGTTTCTTCTTATGTTTAAATAGGATTAATTTTCTGCATCTCAGTTTGTGACCATTGACTCTTGCCCTTACCAGATACCACTAAGTCTGGCTCCATTTTCTTTACTTCCCCTCTCAGATATTTATACCTTGATGAGATCCCCCTGAGGCTTCACTTTTCGGGGCTGCACAGTCCCAGCTCTCTCAGCCTCTCCTCATGTGACATGCTCCACTCCCTGAATTATCTTCAGGGCCCCTTGCTGGGCACACCACAGCATGTTCTCGGAAGCTGAGAACTGTGGTTGGAAGGACATGTGTTCCCAAGAGCTTGATCTTGGAAAGACAGGAGATTCTTTCAAGAAAAGAGAAAAAAAAAAAAGGCGCACAAACTTAATAACTAGATTTCTGCAAGGGGATTTTCATTTAAATTTTATGAAACATTAATTTAAAGAAATCTAAAACTATTCTGTGGAAAACCCATATTCTGCTTATGACCACAAATTGAAGAAGGGGAGTTACCACAAACTGAAGAAGGGGAGTTTTAAAGTAATCCTAGAAAGCGGAAAAGCTGTTGTAAACTTGTACTCCTTCCAAGCTGTGATTTGTATTTAATTAGCATTCAATTAATTATGCGTTTCTGTTTGGTTGTAATGGTTACACACCGGTTTTGCAACATGCAAGATCTTGATTACTTTTATGGTTTTTGAAAAGAATTGCCATGTGTGCAAAAAAGCCTCTGCTCCTGACTTCACATCTATATTTTTAGGGGGGAAAAAGGGATTTACTGCCTAGTGTGCTTGCGCAGAATCGCCCCCTCAATTGGGATGACCTCCCCTGGTTTTACTGTGAGTTTCTGCAGCAAGTGACCTGCAGAAAATTAAAGGAGTACTAGTGACAACCCCTCTACATGGGCTCAGGCACACACCTTCATTTAAAGCTGGAATCCAGCTCTGTTTTGCATAAGAATGTTGAAAAAACCAATTCCCCAAATTAACAGCATGTAAAGACTCTATAATCTGGAAGCAAATATTTTAATTATCTCTGCCTAAAATGAATCTAAATTACAGCATTTAAGGATGTTGATTCTCCTGAGACTTAAGAATTTTGGCTGCCTTTTACTGAAAAAGCGCAAACTGTGCCAAAAAGAAAATGTATACAAGGAGGTTTAGGATACCTTGAGAGGAAAAGAAAGTATTTCTGATAATTTATGTAGGTTTTTCAGTCACAGATAAAAATACTGACAATACTGATGACAGAGAAAAGATGCTCTATTTGCTTGTACAGTCCTGCATATATTACTGTTTTACCTGTTCATATGATATATTACATCAGTTATTTAAATTTTCCAATGTGGCATTTGAAAAACTTTCCCAATAGTTTCAAAGAAAAGCACAATGCAGTTTCAGCATATCCTTATGCAAGTCCCTGGAAGTCATAAAAATTGAGAGACATGGGGTGACAGAATTGATATTCAGCTATACCAGTGCAAAAGTACTGCGAGTAGCTTTCGTTTCTGAAGCAAATTCCGAGTTTGTTCTCAGTGGTATCTATAATAACTAATAGATTTTCACAGCTGAATAGTACCTACTTGAACTTCTGTGCTTATATTTCAATTTTTGCAGCAACCTGTAGAGCACATCAATGAACCATATTACAAGGCCTCCTAATGCCATGAACTCACAGCTTTTTATTGTTCACTTACAAGAAATGCTCACACTTTATTATTTTGCATTTCCTGTTTTCCTTCAATATAATTTGACAACAAACAGAGCATCAATTAGTGTGCATTTTAGAGGTTTCACCTACATGTAACGTATCTGATTCCTTGCAATTACATCAGAATATCTATGGAACACGAGAACACTGCGTTTATAGATGGCTTAAAGCAGAGATGCCCTCGTCTCCATCCGGCTGGCACAAATTTACCACAAAAGCAAATAAAATGAATGTTAGGACGTGCTTTTGGATGAGCTCCAGAATGATAGAATGGGGTTTTCCATTCCTGAAGTAACTTCTGGTCCTTTGTGTCACCTTAGCAAGTTTTCAGTTTTTCTGTTCCTCTTTTCCCCGTCCCCAGAGTGTTACATCTGACTGAGCTGTCTGGAGCTTTCTGAAGTTTCATGACCTAACAGGAACAGAATGCCATTTTATTTTTTTTCCTCCTAATTACCACTAAAAGCAGTTCCCTGGTCTAGCTCATGGCAGGAATTTCAGGGACAGCTGTGCTGGCACCAGAGAAGAGGCAGCAGATCAGCGTGACACAAAGCAGGGCCAGGGCAGAGGGGGAAGAAGGTCTCAAGCAGTATCAAGAATTCATTTTGCTGCAAAGCGTTTTGCAAAGCCAGTTACAACCCCAGAGAGGGCTCAACACTCCAGGGGAGAGAAGATGGACCCTTCCCAAGATACATTCCCTGCAGCCTTCTGGCTGGCCCAGCCTAAGCATGGCTTGTAGTTTCTTACAGTCATGGTTTCTAAACAGACAGTACAGGCAAAGATTAAAGGCAGCTTTAAAAAGAAAAGAGCATGGAAGCTGAGTTTAAAGGGAGAATTAACCGGGTGCTGCAGGAGAGGGTGGGGTCAGAATTGCATCATGAGGCAATTTCAGCCCAGTCTGAAGGGAAGGGTGAGAACCCAGCGCTGGCTGCTCACTTGAAGCAATGAGAGACCGCAGCCTCTTCCTCCAGACCTTGAATTTGGATGGGGAAGGGTGGGGCAGAAAGAAGGGAAGGGTGCAATTTCCAGAGGCTGCTGAGCAGGCAGAATTCTGAGGAAGGTGAGTCATGAGGTGCAGGCAGCAGGAATTTCCTGCACTGCTTAAGACATGCATGGGGAGGCAGAGGTTGGAGAAGGGAGCTCAGTGACCAAATGCTTGGCTTTACAGAATCTCGCCTGGTATCCTAGCAAGTGTAAGACTGGATGTCACCTTTCCCGTACCTCAGGCCTATTTAATTTTTCTTCTCTCTTTATAGGTCTTTCTTGCTGTTTTGAAGTGCTTTGCTTGCACACTGTACATCATAGTACTATAATGCTGATCAAAGCTAGGGAAAAAACCTCAAGAAACCTGCCTTACACATATAAAATCTTCTGGTGATCTCACCTAAGTATCCTTCAAGAAAGCCCCACAAAACAGCAAAACTGTTGTGAATCAAGAAAAGAAGAAATTACTTCTTTGGAGTGTGCTTGTTACTGATCCTGCTGTCAGTCTGAATGCCCTGCGCCCTGGTGTTCTTGAGGTAAGAGAACAGAATCTTAATTTCTTCTCCCTGCTCTGCCGTGTCCACAAGTTGTTTGCTCTTGAACTAATGGTCCTGCTTGGAATCTTTGCCTGTGAACAGGCTTCTCCTTGTTTATCTACTGGCTTTTTTTTTTTTAATTTTATTATTTTGTACTTTGCTGATTCCTCAACACAAATGTCTGAGCTTTAAAGCATCGTTGTAAGGTGATCATTCCAAGCTAGACTGAGCATATCAGAAACCCTTTGTGTGAACGACAGAGTAACATCCACCTGCAAAGCCCAAGTGAATGATGTGTTTTTTCTCCAAAGGATTTCTTAACAGGAGTCTCCTCCTTTGAGCTTTTATCAGACTATTCAAATGTAAATGATTTAGATGCTTTTGCAAGTTGTAGAATCACCTGTTCTCTGACAGATCTCCTCTTTCAAGAGGTTTGAAAAGTCAGAAAACCTCGGAGAAAAAGGAAATGTAGCTTCGGTAAGCTGTGTGGGTTTGTACAGAGAAAGCTCAATCAGCAATAATCACTGCTGCTTGCACTTGATTAGGACTTTATTACAGCACTCAAGGGCCGAGCCTGGACGCAGAATTTTGTGCGTTTGAAAACCTGAGAGCAGGACACCAAGAGATTATCACGGAGTTTTTCTTTGATGGCTGCCTGCTGCAGTAGTGACCCCTTCGGTACTGAGCGCTTGCTTAAATGCCGAGTGATTTCCATTAGGCAATAGAAACGTCCTGAGGTTTCCTTCCCTGACCCTCTTTGAATACACAAATTACCTAATGAGCTGGCGTCTCTACCGCCCTGCTTAGGAGAGTGGAAAGTGGGAAGTCGAATCAGTGCCAAACACAAGGAGCCTTTGCGTGCACACACCACCTCAAGAAACCCGGAGAGACTTGGGGGGAAAAAAAGACACTGATTGCCTTGAGCACACAGCGGAGCCGATCAGGACAATTTACATTAGGGTAATAGAGTTCTTTGTGATAACTTTTCTCCCCTTTATCTCATATCCATCGTTTGTGAAAGGCGTCTTTTACCCAAGTCCTTCATGTATTTTTGGTTTCTCGTGACTCGATACCTCTCTGATTCTGTCCCTCGCTACAGCACAGAACTGCAAAAGGGCATCAGTGGGTAATAGAGACATAGGAATTATTCCAGCTACCGCCGTTTCTGGACTGAATCAATGGGTGGGTTGTTTCTGAAACGTCACACTTCATGTTTGATTAGACCAGCGATTGCAGCACCCACCCGGGAGCCCCACATCTTCCTCAGTGGAGAGCAAAGCACAGCACACACTGTTACCGGGAGAAAAGGCAGAACAGGGCACAGAAGCTCAGGGTTTGGTGCCTGTTTTGGTGGAGTTAGGAGACCTGCAATACACATCTTGCACAGATGAGAAACAGCATTGCAGCTGTTCTTGTCTTTTTTTTCCCTCTAGATCTTTTTTAAAAGCATTCTTAGCATTTCCACTTTCTAGCTGAGGCTAGCTTCTAGAAATCTGAGGAACTATCATCACTTTTTCATTGCTGTTAGTTTCCAAAATTTGCTTATGCTCCTCTGCAGGCTAAATACGTTATTGGTTTGTTTTCAAAGATTAATCCAATGTCGAGTCCCTCTTCTCCAACCCCCTGTTGCTGCTTCAGTGCTGTGGCTCTCTATTTTGATGCTGCTACACCACAGCCTGTTCTCGTTGCTGCTCACACCTACATCTGTTGATGGGCTGGGAGCCATCTCCAGCTATGCAAATGCAGGTCTTAGGAGCACCTTCTCCAGATTTTAATCCTACGTGGTTAACTTCTCCTGGAATCCAGGATCTCTGTGGACATGCCAGATATGCCTGCTGTAACTTGAATTGGTGATGTTCTTCCCCATGTGCAGAAGGCAGAGTGTTTTTCTGGACTGAGTTGTGGTTCTGTGTTTTGTAGTTTGTTTTTAAACTAAACTACCACGGCTTCATGATTTTTGTTTTAAATGTGGCAAGCTCTGTAAGCATTGGGTAAAGACTGACAGATATAAGACATTTAAAATTCACACGGAACACCATTTTATGCTTTCAATTACCCTTCTCATCTCTCTAATAATTCGTCAAACTACCTGATTTTATCTCTGTATTCAGATTATACCCATCTTCCTGTTCTACTGCAAATCCCCATCCTATATACTTTATAGTAAACTTTATCCTATTTTACATTATCATTAAATTACTTTAATTTTCAAACTCTGTTCTGAAGGCTTCTATGCGATTGATAGGCATCCTGCTGAGATTTCACCTTTCCCGGTCTACACATCCATCGGTTTAGATTGGGTATTAGGAAGAAATTCTTCCCTGTGAGGGTGGTGAGGCACTGGCACAGGTTGCCCAGAGAACAACCCTGGGTTGGATGTCCCATCCCTGGAAGTGTTCAAGGCCAGGTTGGATGGGGCTCGGAGCAACCCGGTCAGGTGGAAGGTGTCCCTGCCCAGGGCAGGGGTTTGGAACGAGAAGATCTTTAAGGTTCCTTCCAATCCGAGTCATTCTGTGATATTTCACAGCCCCCTCTGGTCACACAGCTTTTCCCCGGGAGCCAGGAAGCCTCTTCCCTGCCAGTGGAGGTTTAAGGCCAGTTTGTTCTGGTTTATTCTCTCTCCTCAGTGCACAGCGCGGCCGCTTTTTTCTCTCCTTCTTGTCAGTGGCGCTGGAACCCTTTCCCTGCCTCCTTTCTGCCTCGGCCGAGCCCGCGCTATGGCAATTCTGCCCGGGCGGTTTCACGGCGGGAGCCGCGCCCTGCAGCTCTTCCCGAGGAGCCTCGGTTCCCCCTTTCCCGTGCGCTCCATGTCCCGCTTTGCCCGTGAGAGGAACGGGGGGCTCCGGGGCTGCCCGGACCCGCAGTACCTGGTGCCACTGCAGCTCTCCCGGTCCCGCTGCCCTCCCTCCGCCCGAGCCACCCTGCTGCCGGCGGCGCCAGCCGGGAACGCCGATGCCCCGCTGCGGGACACGGGCGCCGCCGGGATTCGTCCTGGAGCGAGGCGGGGGAACGGAGAGCGCTTCGCGCCCGGCGCGTCCCGCGGCACTTCCCGCTGTCCCTGGAGCCGGAGGGTGGGATTACGCGATTCCAGCGGGGAGCCGGGATGCCCGGGGGATTCAAACACGGATCCCCGGGGGATTCGAACCGGGATCTCCGGGAGACTGAAGCCGGGATCCCCGGAGATTTCAGCTGGAATCCCCGGGAGACTTAAGCAGGGGGTCCCGTCGCCCGCCCGGCACCGCC
>VZTD01001202.1:597535-713747 GCA_013397725.1 Rhagologus leucostigma | reverse complement strand
CGCATGGACTCGGAGGACAGGTCAGTGTCCGACGCCCTTCCCCGGGAAGAGCGGTGCGTCCCGGGGGCCCTGCCCGGCCGCCTCCCCGCCTCGGCAGCCCCCGCTCGCCGGGCGCCGCCCCGCTCCCGGCTGCGGGGGTGTCACGGCAGCCACAGGTTTCTCCGGCCAACTTGTGCCGGGCCCCCGCCCCTGCTCCTCGGGCCCCCCGGCAGCCCGGCCCTGGCTGGGGAGGAGGGGGCGCTCCCTGGCCATCGCCGATCCGTGCGAGCCCGGAGCGGCCCCGCCGGGCGCTGCCTCCTCCTCCGGGGGCCTCTTTCCTCGGAAGCTGCGGGTTTTTCTCAGGTGGTGCTTTCGGGGTTCTTCAGGATTGTGTCTTGCGCCAACGCGCAGGTGGGGTGTACTAAAGCTTCGGGATGGGAAACACATCTCTGGATGCGGTTTTACCTGCGCCCGCAACAGCGTCTCTGCTCTAGAGGGAGAAAACCGAGTGAAAACCTCTTAAAACATGAGGGAGAAAAATCGAGTTTACTAAAATAAAAAGGAGACCAGCATTTCCTGCATTACATGTGCACAACTAATAATCATGCACGGTGTGAAGTGAGGCTCAAAGTCATCTTTGAAAGAGTTCTGTAATTGTGAATTACAGAATCTGTAAAGATGAGTTCTTGAGCTTTTGTATGTTAAAGCTACACGTTTAATTTTACCAAGATTCTAGCTCGATTCTGTTGGAAAGGCACAACCGAATTCTCACACATGGTTGAATTCTACCATTCAGGTCTGTTTCAGCCTACTAAGTCAAGCATTTCAAAGAACATGGCTTATGTAGTAGCTCTCTTGGATGTTGTATGCAACAGTTTACTTGAAAAACTGAAAACAGGATGGATAAATGACATAAAAACAGTGAAAGTGCTGTGTATGCCTCTTACTAATTAGTCCTTTTAAATAGTTTAAGAAACTTGTACAATTTTTCTATATGTTTAGCAGAAAAAGTATCAGACTTCCCTGCTAGAGTTACAGTTAAGTAACAATTAGAATTTTGTTTGTATTTTCTTAAGATAGTTTTACTGTTAAGTGTGGAGAATTACGTGGTTTGGTCCAGAAATGTACTTCGAATATATGTTAGATCAAAATCTTTGTAACTATACAAATACTCATGTTTCAGAATGAAAATGGGGCATGACCAGACCTAACCTCGAAGATTCAAACCAGCCCAGCAAACCCCTTGTGAGTCAGTTCCCCAAACCCATGTAATTGGCCTAAAAGTCTTAAGAAGACAGAAAAAAAATTCGGGTCTTTGGTTTCCATCAGAATTTTGAGACTCATAGAAGTCACATTTTCTTCTAAATTTAAGCAAGTGGAAAGGGGGTGTGGACATTGGGGTTTGTTTGTTTGTTTGTAGGTTTTGTTTGGCTTTTGTTTTTTTCAAAAGCTGAGATTTAATGTGAAATTGAGTAAGTATGGGAGTAGACTTCTGGAAAAACACCAGGTACATAAAGGAGCTGTAAGATAACAGTTTCTTGTTTTTCGTAGAATGAAAGTCTAAATCTAATCCTGATCTTATCCAAGTGCGTGTCTGGGTTGAGGAAGTAACAGAAATAACTTGCAGGGGTTTTCTGGAAGTAGCGTCATTATGCCTTGCCCCTGCACTCCAGAGCTGGTTGCTACTTTCTTTCTCTGTCATTGTTCTCATGGTCCTCTTGCTGTACATGGTTAAATCCACGTGTGTGGATCCTTGCTCCTTCCCTGTACCACCAGTACAGACTCTTGCAGGAGTGGGACTCCTTGTGTTTAGTGGTTTGAATAAGGACTGTGCCTTGTTTTTAATCTTTGCAGTTTTATCTTGACCTGCCAGGATGAAAACTTGGGGTGCTGAGAGAGCATTTTGTGCTGTAATTCCAAGGCCTGCTTGTTGAGTTGGTAGGAGAAGAGCAGTGCTACCAAGAGTGCCATTTGTTATTCCTGGTGATGGAAAATTTCATTTGGTGTGCACTCTTTGCCCCAGCATGTTAGAATGCTTTGTTATTTTTGTCACATGTAGTCCAGCAAGTTGCTTGCTTGACATTGTGTTCCAAGTGATTGCTGCTGCTTGGAAGGCAGCCACAGCATAATCCTGTGCCTTTCAGATAATCAGACAGACAAGGCAGTGTTGCAAAAGGTAGAGGATGTGCTGAAGAGTTAGAGTTATAGTAAGTTGGGATGGTGAAATGCCAGGAAAGAGCTGGAAACAGTTTAGACTTAAGGGTGGAGGTACAGGTATATAATAATATATTGAAATCCTGAAAGACTTAATCATTCATTGATTTGGTCACCTCTGAATTAAAATGTAAGTTCTGTGACTGTTAGAGAACGATATTCTGTCTATTAAGTGTTGTTTTATATGGAGTAGTTTATTGTACAGTACTTCATGACTGTTGCTGACTCCCTGTGTCTCTGAAGTCCTGAGGAACTTGGTGTCTGACTCTCAGTGTGTTGTAAAGTAAGATTCCTTGGGAAGAGAAGAGAGAGAAAAGGGAAGAGATGGAACCAACAGGCTTGACTTTACAGTCCTTGGGTTTAGCCAGAGGAAGCTGGTACCAAGAAGAGTGTACTTGGTAAAGACTTTCCTGCTGTCAGCAGGTTTGGTAACATTCAGATCATGCCCCTGGGCTTGGGATTTTTTTTCTTGCTTCCTCTTTAGAAAATTTGAATGAATAAAAGGGTGTGGTAAGAGGGCCTGAATTCCAGGAGTGATCAAATTCCCATTTCCCTGTGTATGTTCTTTATTATTCTCCACATTGTGTTATCTCTGATTTTTCCTTTAGTGATATCAAATACAGATGAAGCAGATGAAGAGGAAAATCTTGCATGTGATCAAAATAGAGCTACTGTTCAGCAACTTCTATTTTTAACATTTTATTGTATTTTGAGAGTATCTGCTGCTAGAATAAATAATTTGTAGGAAATTTGTAAGTATTTATAACAACACAAGAAATAAATATAGAGGTGACTATCAATGCCCTGAAATTTAGGGTGAGTTTTAACCCTCCATTTCTATGCACACCGACTTTGTACTTAGTTAAAATGTACTTCTCTTCCCTCCCAGAAAGCCCAGAGAGGAAAAAGCAAACCCCAGACTGATGGCTAGGATAAATAACCAGGTGGCGTTTTCAGCTCAGCAAGAGAGTTCAGTGCAATAACTCTAGGACTGACAGGTATCTCGTTGATCTGTAGTAGTTCCATTTTTTCCCTAGCAACTGTGCTAAGTTCCCACTACTATGCAGGAGTTTGTCTGCGACTTCGTGAGCAAGCTCAGATCAGCTGGCTGAGTAATAATAGTCTGCATTCAAGCCTAGTGATCCTCTGGATTTACAGTTAGAACAAAGACTATTCTCAGCACGTGAATGCTGCTCATTTTCTTGTGCCATTCCCTGACTTGAGACCTGTGCTGAAAGGGTGGGTGTGTTCCTCCAGAGTCCTCTGGAGCTGCTACTCTTGCTGCAGTGCTGAGAAACATTTGACAGGACTTGAAAAGAAAAAATAATGGTTCAGTTAACTATAAACACTGAAGCTGGACCTAAGCAAATGCATGGATTTGGGTATAAACCAGCTGAGCTGAGTGAAGTGGAGATGCATCTGCAGCTCACTGGTGTTGTTATTGCTGAATTATGATATTTTCTTACAAACACTTAGTTTACTGAAATAATTTAAATATTGTTTACTGGAACACTTATTATGGAAGAATATTTAAATCTGAAGTAGTTTCATCACCAGATTTTGTTTGAACTAGAAAACAGCGGTAGGTCTTGCAGTTTTAAGAAATTGTTGGGCCGAAATTTGAGTAGTAAATCTGTATGAAGAGATTTTTTGTTCACCCTTGTGAATTTGTCTTGTGTTTTCATGCTGTCACCTAGAAGTTACCCCTGGTTTACTGTTCTTACATTATCTTTACCCTTCTTAGCAGTTTATCCTTTGCTCCCTCCTCCTCCTGACTAGGCAAGGAGCATGGCAAAGGTACATTTAAGCTGCAGGATCAGCTGCTTTGCTGAGTGATCTGTGAGTGCTGATGGATGTGCTGGTAGGCCAAGTGTAACAGGTTGTCTTTGGACCTATGTAGTAATCTGTCCCTTAGGCACAGCACTAATTAATGTCCATCTTATTCAGAGGCAAATTTCATCTAACTTGTAAGGCTTATTTTATTATATTTTTTTATTTGGGTTTTGTTCTTGGTGGGAGGATAACCTTTTCATGTTTTTTGTTACTCACCAAGTCAGCTATTGAGAGGCCCTGACTCAAGGAATACTCAGTAATACTCAATGACAGTTTGAGTTCTTAACCACATAAGACTGGCAAAATACTTGTAGAAATGTTATTATTCTGTTCCTATTCAATAGATGAGCAGTTTTGAAAACACATTTCAGGTGAGTTTTTCAGTAGTAAACTTTTTTGTGCTTCAGATTGTGAAGTTTTTTCATTTTACTGAGTGAAATGACAATGTGGAACTAATGGGTTGAAAGATAAGAAGTTTAGACATGAAAATTCCAGGCTCTAGTCTGAGTTTTTTTTAAACCTCATGTAAAATGAAGGCCTTGTCAACCTTTAAGATGTATGCTTATTTAAAAATATTAGTTTTAGTTATAGTCTTTTTTTTATCTAGCTTTTAAACTCTTTTATCTCTTTTTTTAAACACTTGAAAAGAACTTTCAAGATTGACTTGGCAGTGGCATGTGAGTTGTATGAGTGACGTTTATGAAGGCAGAACAGTAAATTTGGGATCAAATCTGCAGGACATGTGGTACTAATAGGTGTGTTGCATGGATCCATGTGACCAGATTAAAAAGTGCTTCAGGCCTCTCTTTGCTGCATAGTCTCACTTGTTCCTATGCAGGAAGTGAAGAATCATTCATTAGCGCTTATGGCAAGGTGGTTAAGTCGTTAAATTTTTTTGAGAGCGTGTGCCATATTGCCATGTCACAGTGAGCTATACAGAAGTTTACCCGAGTTTCAGAAATTCTGCTGAAAATTGTATTTGCAGTATTTCTAACTGCATTTATTGTTGCTGTAGTTATTTGCTTTCAAATTGCAAAATAAACCCCTTGTTTCTGTAATGGTTATGTTCAGGCCTTTCTGGCGCGGGAGAAAATAGCTTTTGATGGGAAGACAAAACAGCCCAGATATTTTGTATGGTGAGTATCTTTATTACTAAAGCTGTTGGTTGGTATAATTGAGTGGTTAACATGAGGTCTTTTTGTGAACTAGATGAAAGAGCTTGGTATAATGAGCTGTTATAGTTATTGTAGTAAGATGTAAATATACTTCATAGAATTGGAGAAAAACATTTTCCTATTTAGCGTAAGACAGAAATAGTTTTGCTTTTATGTTGGATTTGAACATCCACACCGGTCCGTGTGCATTTTGTGTAAGTTTGTGACATCACCAAGTCTGGTAACTCCTAAATACAAGGTTTGATAGGTAGGTTTTTTCAGGGAATTTCCTAGGCAGTAGTGGAAAAAAACTGTCTTGGTTTTTCTTTTTTTCCCCCTTTTTTTTTTTTCCTCTCCCTGTTTCACTTTCCAGTGAAGTTAAACAGGGTGTTACATGCAGCCTGAACAGCCGTTTGGCAGACATGTGACATCACACGTTTCTGGAGCTGGTCACAGAGAAAACTAACTCTCTTGGATGATGCAGTGGAAATGTTCTACCATACCACTCTTGCTCAGTTCTTTCTACAGCTTTCTAGTACCTTTCATATATTTACATATTTTTAAGAAACCTTGCCCAGCTGGAGAAGAATGGTGGGGGAATGAGCAGTGTGGAGAGCCGGCATGGAAGTCAGCAGTACAGAAATACACCTAGAACCCATTGCCTTGTAGAGCAGTCTGTTGTTGGCTGGGAAAGTGGTGCATGGCATAGAAGGGAGATGAAAAGCAGATGGAGCTTTTCAGACAGGAATAGAGGTTTCTGGCAAGGGGATGATGTGAGATACACACAGAAAACTTCTGGGATGATAGGGAATGAGATATGTCTAATAGCCTGAGGGGAAAAAAGAGAACTTAACCCAAAGAAAGTGAAAAATTGGTCTCTGCTGTAAAGTAGCCAAGTAATTGCAGGGAGTCCTTGAAACAGGTGGGAATGTAATCTTCAGTTAAGTTGTGCAGGAGACAGGAACAGAAGAGGGGAAGGAACTTCTTTGTATGAACAGTGAGTTTTATCCACTCTCCCAGTTGCTTTAAAAAAATATGATGGCATGACTTGCAAAAATACAAAGTGGTAATTTTATAAGATTCCCTGAGGCAGAGATTTCTTTGGTTATCTAGCCATGTAGCTGATTCCTTTTTATAACTTTACATGCATTCTGTCTGGGGTTGTTAATTTAAATATGAATATATTCAAAAATATTTGTTTTAGAAAATGGAATACAAATATTCCATGTTATGCTTGCTGTTTATCATTGGTTTTGTGATACGCTAAGATAGTGATTACAATTGTGGTTTTGCAGCGTTCAAAACCAGCAAAGAATTGGGGAAAATTTTTGAAGCCTCTTGAGATGCTGAAGTACTTTTTTTTCCCCTTAACAATGGTAAAATGCAAAAGCAAGAAAGACCTGGGATTTCTTTTCCCATATCTAATTTCCTTCTCTATACTAGAATTTATATTCTTAAATAAATTTTGCTGAACTTCTGTTGCTACTGTTTAATGGATACTTTCTTTCTTTGGTAGAGGTTACTTAAGGTATGTGCCAAGATATTTGATAGAGAAAAGCAAAAGATTTGTTGTGATCTTGAAAGTCCTGTTGTCATCCTGATGCACCGTAGAGGAATGCTGTAATTCAAATGGCTTGTGTAATGTCAGAGAGAGGGAACTGCGCCTTGGTTGTTTGAGTTGAGACTTGTAAAAAACTTACTGTTGGCTCATACAGCGGTATTATAATTTAATAAATATGCCTAAATAAGACTCTAGAATAAAGAATGTCCACTTACTATTAATGTCATTCCATGTAAATTGTTAGCTCCCCTGTAAAATTGCAGTAAAGTCCTTATTTTGATCCTTTTAGTTTACCGTGCTGTAGTAATGACTTAGATTCCAAATGAAAAAAAAATCTTAAAAAGTCCAAAGAAAATATTTTCGATATATGCAAACAGAGAAATAGAAATATTTTTTTTCCTTTGAAATAAAACTCCGTTTGGCATGTCTTTAAGTAGACTTCCTTAGGCTGACTTGAATGTTAAGTTACAGCTTAGACGATTGGTACAAGTAGAAGTTAATTCAGTGTCCAGCAGAATAGGAGTCAAACCTTAATTTATGACCTTTCTATTATGAATTAAGCCAGTTAGTGGAGTTGTACTTTGCTGGTTTCTTTGCTTTTGATGCGTGGTTAGTACTTGAAGGAGCAAGTGTTCACTGAGGTAGAAATAGGCAAGGCTGATACTTCATACAGTGCTATCCTAGCTGTGTATTTTTTTCTGTGTTAAGTTGAATTTAACATGATGATAACTAAAACTGTAAGGATTTTTTATTTCTCCTCTGTGAGTTTGCATCTTTCTTTGGTCATTTTGTCTTCCGCTTGTTTTCTGTGTTTTGTGTTCTGGGGTGAGGGGAGGTATCCTGAGGTTGGGAGAACGGGAGGATAACACCTACAGCAGATGAAATTTCCTTGACACCACACCTGAAGGCTGTTACCTTCCAGTGCTAATTAGACAGCTTCATAATGATTATGGTTCTCAGAATGGGAAGCACTGTTAAAAAAATAAATTATTTCTGGTGGTTCTTTAGTGAGTGTTTTTCTTCTCTGCTTCTCCTAAGCTGTGCTAGTAAACACACTCTTTTATCAGTAAAGCCTGAAAATTGTGAACCACTTGTTGCTGTTCTCTAACTTTTCAGGGAGATTATCGAGTTGAAGATAACACAGTTCCCAGAAATGAAAGGCAGTTTTATTTGTATCTTTAAGGCAGAATCGAGTACAGTTTCTTGATTTGTGTAATCCTTTTGCAGAATGTAATCTTTGTGCTGTCATATCACAAGGCACATATGTTTAACCTGCTCTGGTTTTGCACTGCTCCTTGGATATTTTGGCATTCCAAGTTTCCTCATTGCGTTCCAGTTGCTCTGTATGCTACAAATCCTGTGATAACCTGGGTTTGTGTTATGCAAGTATTATGAGCCCAAATATTCTAGGGCTAAGAATCTAAATAACCAAAGTAAGTGATCCAGGAGAGTGGAAACAGCTCTAGAGGTGGTGAATCATAACACACTTTCTCAGTCTTGTTTTGTTTCCTGTACATGTTTGTTATTTTAAGTTCCTTCGATTTCTCTATCTCAAAGAGCTTTCCTGTCTTCCCTGGTTTTATATTATCAGGCTGAAGTGTTTGCAGTGTTGTTCCCTTTTCTAGGTGTTTATACCTTATCTACACGAAGCTTTACTCTAAAATAAGCTGCTGCTTCAAAAAGAATTTAAAAACAAGTTTTTAATGTTACCACTTGCCACGCCATATAAAATCCTTTCCCCTATTTTATTTTCCCCTGTGTTGCTTTCTTAGTAGTCATATAACAATACATATATTCAATAAAGAATTTTGCAGTCTTGTTTTTAAGATTGATTTATGAACGCTTTTTGAGTCTTGTTCACTTTGAGAAGTTTTTGTTAGAATAACTTAATCAGTATAAAGCATAGATTTGATAGGTTTGATTTCCAGAAAAATGCTGAAGTGATTCAGAAGGACAAGTGCTTCCAAGTGAGTGGGTGCTTTCTTCAGTTGTGCAGTCCTGGAAATGATGGTCTTTTTTTCTTTATGTTGCCGTAATGATGCTTTTACTTATTTTTGCCTATCCTGTTTTGCCTTCCTTGCCTCAGAAGAGCTGTGGAGACAGTTGTGTTGTCTGTCTGCTGTGGGGGTCTTGGTGGATGTAATGCGCAAGAGCAGATGTGAACAGAAGGTGCTGCTTTCGAAACAGTGGTGGACTTTCAGTTTGTGTAGTCCTGGCTTATTTTTTTGGTCCAGGTATTCTGATTTCTTGTTGCCACATGAGTAATCTTGTTCTTTGGCAGCCATTTAGTGTTCTGCGTTCTCTTTTTGTTTTGCCTTTTTTTTTTTTCATGGTGGTTTATCCACATACACCATTTTTTTCTTACTGGTGGTAGGTTTTCCTGAACTCAGAAACTGATCACTATCAGTTATGAAATTATTTTGGATACTTCCTATTTAAAGTAAAGACAAATAGTTTTCTCAGCAAAATCAGCAAAAAAAACCCCTTAGATATGCAGGTAGCTGAAGTTGCTTTCTGTCTCCTTTGAAGATGCTCTCTGGGTTGGTTACTGGTTTGATGAAAAGAAACTGTAAGAGCTCTAAAAGAGTAATGGTATTTTCATGCCACGATCAAACTACATCCATTAAAATAAGACAAACTGTTTTGCTTGTGAAACATAAATGTTTGGTTTGGGGAATTAAATTAATAAATTACTGAAATTTAGTAGGAGGAGTTTATCTGTTACCAATCTAGATGCATTTTAAAATACCAAATTTACCAAAGATAGGCAGAGGAACAAAAAAAGATCTGGCAAATCTCAAACTTTTCTTCTCTGTTGCTGACTTATGGTGATTGCACGTGTTTTGTGAGCTCTGTTTTTCTTAGGACCTGTTTTAATCTTACTTTTAAATTGACATGATCATTTGGAGAACGTAAAGCAAAAAGATTAACTGAAACCTCCTTGGCCATCCTACAGCAAAGTGTATAGTTGTCTTGAGCCCTGCATTTTACTGCATACTGGTACCCCCATGCAGATGGTCTGATTGTAACTTCAGGAAGAGGTTGGCATTAAAGTTTGCTTAATACTCATTGAATGTCAGCAAAAATTAAACCTTAGTACAAACACATAGAAATTTATTCTTCCTCTGCTTTTGTTTAGGAGCCAGTAGAACAATTTCTGCTACTAACCTGTTGTATCCATGGCTCCCATGTTTGGAATTGATGGAGATAATATAAAATAGGACAGGTGGAAGAGCTTCCTCTCAGTGATGGGAGCTGAGGGTTTGATAATTTTCAAGCTTTGTGAGGATTTACCTTCGCTTGATCTTTGATTGCATTAGGAAGAAGTGAGCTCAAATTGCTTTGAATTTGGTGGTGTTGAAAAGCTTTTGTTTTTGTGGGACTTGTCCATTGGCCAGAGCTGTACACCACAGTTTTCCACCTCTTATCTTGGAAAGTAATAGGAGTAATGGGGAAAAAAGTTTTTGTTTTCGCTCTCGAGTTTTCCTAGTGAAATGAAAATAATGAGGTGCTGGGGGATGTCACTAAGCATGTCATTATTATTTTCTTTCAATGTTTCTGTTTTGGCTCGGTGTTTGTAATTGAGTGATTGCAGTTGGTGCTGTTTGTTTTCTTTTGGGATTAGTACCTAGTTGTGATTTAGTCTTCCAGGTGGTAAAAGCTTTTCTGCTGATTTCTTGGTTTTAACCCTTGAAGTTGCTATGAGATGTGACTGACTGTCATTCACAGTGTTCCCATTATTCTGAGATTGTTTTAGCTGACTGTAACAGTTCCTTTTTCTTTCTTAAGATTCCCTCATGGATTGGACCAATGTAGCTGCAACTGTAAGGGGAAATAACAGAGTATTTCACTGACTCATAGAAGGGAAAGAAACTAGCAGGCTGTGTATTTTTGTTTGGTTTGTTTGGTTTTTTAATCCTTAACCTGTTTACTTACTTTCAGTAAGGTTTGTAGCATTTGGTTTCAGAGGCAATCTGCTGATTTGATGTTTTATGGCTGGATTATCGCTGTGTATTTCAGAAGAAACTGTTCTCGAAACTTGGAGTAGCGCAGTGTGCAGCTTGATGGCTGCTCAGTCGTGTTGGTTTCAGTGACCCTGCGATGTGTGTTCGCTGAAATTGCTGTTCGTTTTTAGTTTGATGCTTTTCAAGATGAGGCTTTTCTGTATAGGATCTGTCAGGATCGTTTGGTGTTAGCTGAATTCAGCTGGGTCCTTTGGTTACCTCCTGAACTGAACATCTGGGCACTGGGAGCTGGGCGCTCTCGGTGGAGGTGCTCTAACCCAGAAATGAGCTCCTGTTGATCAGACTGAAGGGCTGCTTGTTGACCCTCGAGGGCATGGTATAAGGCCCATCTGTTAGGGCTGAATTTTGCCTGAGGGAAGGTTACTTCAGTTAAGGTCTACAGGGAGTATGTTTAGCAGACATTAAAAGTATAATAGCAAATTGATTGGGCTTTTGTGCATGTGTTCAGTGCCTGGCTCTGCTCTCTCTTCAAGTGGACGGTTGCTAATGGGACTTTGTGGAAACTAAAAATGAAATTATGCTGCTGTTCTTTCAGGTTTTCTGGTGATATTCCTTCTAGACTCTTACTCTCTGTTGTTCTGAAAGATTAACAAAATCAAGGAAAGAAAAAACTTTGGGCATTTCATTCATTAAATTCATTAGAAAGTATTACTTGCAGTAGTGAGGGAAACAATCTCCTTGGAGAGCCAAGTGTGTGTCAGCAGTGATGTATAATATACCATTTTATTTAATGCATAATAATAGTCTCATTATAGTTTTAGTCACATCTAAATGTACACAAAAATTTGTGCCCAGATCTAATATATGTGCTTTAAAATTTATACATTTTAAATTGTGAATAAGTGGGATTTCGTTTTTTTCCTTATAGAAAATATCCATATTTACACAACTCCAACAGTGGCTTAATTTTGCTCAGATCTTGAAAGGAAAAGAATAATCCAGAATTCAAAGTGCTTGAAAAATGCTTTTTGTTTTCTATGAAGTGAAAATGACTGACAGCTTCTTAAAAGTTTTTTGATATTATTTTTTGTTTCAGGGTTGTTTTTAAATAGAGTTTGAACTAAATTTAACCAGCTAGATGCATTTGATTGTGCAGGCGCTAATCTTTTAACATGAAAGTGCTGCTAAAAATATCTTAATCTTCTTGATAATGAAGATTGTATTATTTCTAGCCACAGGTAAAATAAGTACAGGTAAAAATAAGACCTGAAACAATGCCTCTGAGGTAATGATTCCTCTATTTAAGCTTGCATGTTTTTGCTTAATGAACACATTTTAAATGTCAGTATGGTTTCGAAGCTGTTGATCTCTTGGTAGAGGGAAAACTTGTAGGCGGAGAGAAAAATGTCTGACCCCTCTGAGAAGATTCTGTGTTTTCAGTTCTACCTTGCTGCATTTGGCAGACACTGCCAGTGCTTGCAGACCTGGTGAAATGAGGTCTGGGTTTAATAAGGCATTTCAGAAAGGCATTCAGTTCTTGCCTCTAGACCTGTGATTTTTATGTCACATTGATTCAGGTGCTCAATTAGGATGGAAAATAGGGACAACATAAGCTCGAAGACTACGGTGTGCTTGCTGTAACAGTTCTAAATTTTAGTAATTAGTCAGTCTTTTGAATGGTGCTTCTTAAAAACTGCTATTGTGTATGCAGGCTCTCTCCAGCAGTGACTGTTTTTGATGCTCTATTGTTTGGGATGACCCCTGAGCTGAACTCTCTGAAACTCAAATGTCTAATGTTCTTCATCAGGCCATGGTCTATAGATCCATTACAATGGAGCTGGAGCCTGCCTACAGCTTGGGAGCAAACCCAGACCTGTCTGTCACTGGCAAGAGGGGAATGCCACAAGCGCTTCAGTTCTGCTCGTGTCATTCTGCTTTGATAGTGGCAGGCAGGCTTTAAACAGATCTCCTGCCTGCGAGAAAGGGACTTAGCAAAAGGCAGGAAAACTTGCTTTTACTTAGCCAGCTAGAAATCTGTTTCAGTGTCTTTGTTCTATTTCCAGAGTGTCAGTGTTTTTCTTACTTTGTTTTCTCCTCTTATGCACATTATTACTTTCCCACTTGTAGGCTTTGTGGATTTTGGGTGAGAAAGCAGAAGGATGTAATTTCCATTACTACTTTCCCTTTGTTAAGGAACCTTTCCCTCTCGCAGATCATCCCAAGCAGATAGAAAGTCGTATTGGTTTGAAAAGCCCCATTCATAGACCGAAAGATACACAGACACTTTTTCTGTAGTCCAGCCATTCTTGGGCTGAGTGTTAGTGTGCACATCTTACTTGTTTGTGTGTCCTGTCCTTGTGCCCTTTCTGAAATTCTGAGAAACAAAAAAGTGGGTGAATTGGCAGCTCTAACAGACACACTGTCTCAGTTAAGTCTGTGAAGACTTAGCAGCAGCCACAGCTCTGACTGTAAAACTTATCTTTCTGCTTCATCTCAAAATGGGCAGGTCAAGAGACCGCCCAAGTCAGTCTTTAATGTCACATATACTACATGCTATTCTCTGAAAAGCTTCCTGATATTTTCTCAGTGTATGAAAGATGGGAGGAAACTATACCACTTGAGCAGTACTGGGCACTGGTCTTTCACAGATTCTCTTGCAGCCTTTACCTCTTTAGCGAGGGACAGAACTTGCTAAGTGAGACACAAGCTAATTCTAGATTTCTTAGTACTGGGAGGCACCTGATCACCTGAAATATGCTGGTTCTGGAAGTGCAGAAGAGGAAACAAAAATGTATGTTACATATTTGTTTAACAGATTGTTACTAGAGAAGGAATGTGCCAGGGCAGTGAGTTTCTTGCATTAGACTCTACCAAGAATCTATCAAGAAAGTCCATCCAAAAACAGTGATCTCTTGTTGTGTGACTCCTGGTCATTTTGTTTTATAAACAATTTAGTTATTTCTCTAGTACGTTCTGTTACAGAAATATTTGTCTGTGCTCTTTAATGTCCTGGTCAAAGCTTTTCAAACTAGAAGGAAGGAGGGCATTTTGTCTTAAATACCAAGCTGTTATTGCTCAGCTGGATTTGACTTATATTTTTCCCCATTTTTAGACAGGATTTTGAATTACAGAATCATAGTCCAATGTAAAACTTTATTCTCAATTTCCAAATTCTGTATGCTACTATGTGGTTTAAGTGCTATGGGCAGCCTTTTTTTATTCCAGTTCCTCTGATACAAAATTTTGATACCTTGTTAATCTGTTAGCCCTTAGCAAACACTGAGGCTATTAAACCCAAACCAGCCAACAGTTAAACAATAATAGCTAAATTAGCTTGCCAAGTGTTACTGGTTTCTTATGTCATTAATAACCCTACTTGTCACCATAGCTTTTGCTGGGATCAGTTGACTTTTACATATTTTTCTCCAAAACGAGGTAGGGTAGCTTTTAAAAAACCTCAAAGCCTAAGCATTTGCATTCCTTAGGCTATAAAATTAGAGAATTGTGATTCTGTGTCAAGGTGTGTTGCACTGCGCTTGCAGTGTGAACTAAACTCCCATGCTTTGGGTTGATCATTTTCAGGGTTTTTTTTTCATCTCTTCTTAGAGGAATTAAGCAGATTTCATTCCTGTGAAACAGAGAAACCACACACACACGCACACCTGCGTGAGGGTGCACTTCTCCCCTGCCCCAGAATGCTTTCACGGAACTTGTTCAGGGTTATGTTTTCTCATTGCTTTCCCGCTTAAGACCAGACTGTAATCCCAGGGAACTGTGTTGAATACCCCTCATACTCTGCCCTGTGGTCTCCAGCATTGCACATCCTCTCAGTCAGAAGTCTGCTTGTACTGTTTGTGGGGTGTGTGAGAATGGACCTAATGCTGTCTGTGGGTGTAGAAACTCGTGCTGACAGTAAATAGCTTTGAAGCTTGAACTCCTGAAAGTATTTGGGAAGCAGTTTCCTGTGGTACCTGTCAGCTGTGAGAAGGGCAGGGTTATTTATCGACCTGACTTGGTGTGAGGCAGCTGTTGCACGAGAGCTGTCTGTGCAGTGCTTTGCCATCCTTGGCTAAGCAGCTTCCTGTCGGAACCACTGATCCGTGTAACAGCACTGTCTGTGGCAGAAGTGGTTGGGCTTTGTGCCATTCTGTGTGTCCAAACCTACTTCCAAGTGTGATTTTGAGAAAGCTGTATTTGGATAGATTCAACCAAGAGGGAGGCGAGGCAGTGGCACAATTAACTGTAATTAATTATTCAATTTTCCTATCATCCTGTTGGTAAATTTTGCTTTCACAGTGCAGTTTTACAGACTTCGTTTTTGGGGATAATTTTTGGCCTAGGCATCAGTTGAGGAAGGAGGAGGTGTCAGTCCCATAATTGCATCTATTGTGAGCCTGGCACAGTGGAAAAATTAGGATTACTTGCAGCAGATTTTGCACGTAAAGCTTCTGACAATTTCCTACAGGGATCCTAAAACGCTGTTGCAGTACATGTAGTTAGTGGCTGTTAATGCTGTTGGGGCTGGGAGCTTCAGCTCAGGGCCAGTGGAATTTTTTTTTACTTGCTCGTGACTTGGGAGGTTGTATGTCATAAAAGGAATCAAGATTACTGGGGATGGAAGGGAGACATGGGGAGGGACCGTGGAAAGCTCTATGTATTCAGGGTGTAGAAAAGGGAAGAAAATAAAAATAATGGACACATGGAAATACGTTGTGTAGCAGCAAATAGCCTGTATGACTTCCATGGGTAGGAGCTATGCCTTCTAAATTGATAGACCTTGTTTGAAATTGGGAGCGGAGGGGAAGAAAGGCGTGTGGTGTTTGCATAGCATTTAGGAAGTGTGTATTTGATATACCTTCATTAAAGCAGAAAGCTGTTGAAAATATCTCTAAAACTTTCTTTTTAACTTGGAAGACAAAGACCTAAGAACAGTTGGTCAGTTTTAGTAACAGGTGGAGGCAAATGAGTTGGAAGAAGATTTTAAGGGGTCTGTGCTTAGGATATGTTACATTGCTGGTATCTCTTGAGATAAGAGTTTGCTCATGAAACCAAGTTACTCAGGGTAGTTAAAACTAAGGCTTAACTGGGAGCTAAAGGGAATCTGTTATGTAGAGTAAGGCAAGTCCCTTTTTACTGATAAATGCAGTGGAATCTACATGGTGGGTGAGAAAGGGAAATCTAAACAAAGCAAATATCTGTGATTATTTTAAAATCTATCACAGAAAAAACCTGCTAACACAGGAGTGATTAAAAAAGATACAGATAATGTGAGAAATCACTAGTAGAGACTTTTACAGCAAAAGAGCAAACATGCTAATTGTATCTTCAGATATTGACTAATGATGGTGTTCTTCTTTCATTCATCTCAGTGCGTAATAGAACAATACTGGGCACGTAAACAGTGATGGTAAAAATGAGGAAATCTGTACCTTAAAGGCAGAATGGTTTAACGTATCCCAGTTACACATGCGCTGGAGCGGGTCTGGTGGAGGCTCTCCAAGGTGGTTAGGGTGCTGAACCAAATGCAATGCATGGAGAGGCTGAGTGCATGTGTTCTTCAGTTTTGGGAGGAGGAGGAGGGCAGGGGTTTTCTGTGTTCAGTGATCTGATAGGGAGGTTTAACAATGGAGGAAGCAGAGTCATCTCAACCCTGCAGCTGCCAAGGATGAGAGACAAGAGACAGAAGTTGCAACACTGGAAATTCTGATGAGATGTTGGGAAACTTCCCCCCTCCCCCACAACAAGGTTAGTCAGCCATTGAGAAAATGGTTCAGAAAGGTAGCAGAAGTCCCAGCCTTTGAACACACCCATTAACAACTCCACTGGACAAGACCACAGGCAATCTGATCTCACTCGCTCCTGTTTAAGCAGATTTGACCACCTGGTCTTTTGAGGTTTTGTCAAAAATGAGCCGTTCTGTAATGCCGTGGCTTTGTGGAAGAGAAAAACATAAAGGCCCTCAAGGCAACTGAGCAGGTTAACAAGATAAAAAAAGGTGTATCAGTAGCTATTTAATGAGGAAGAACATCCATCTCCGTACTTTTTGCTTATATATGGAAAGAGCATACTCTGCAAGTTTTTTCTGATCCATTTGATGCTTGTCTCTGTGTCTGCCAAGGTACAGAGCAGAAAGGCTGATGAAAGTGACCCCTGCTGGCCACAGATCTCCTCTGCTGCTTCTGGCTTCTCTGGAAACGTTTGGAAAAACCAAAACGAAAAGCATTAGTTTAGACCATGCACGTGATGGACACTGCGCTGGGGCCGTATGGGAGTACCTTAAACCTTACGTAGAACTGAAGCCCTGTGTTCTTTTTAAGGCTCTAGTGTTGGCAGGGGATGCTGGGCTCAATATATTGAAGATTTCCCATTCTTCCCTTTTGTTCCCAGTGTCCAGAAGTTACACTGTTAAGTAATAGTAGCTGTTTCCTAACTGTATGTTTATTAATAAAGTGATGAACCACAATAAATAGTAAATTTGTGTAAGATTTTTTTTTCAACCTGTCTAAATATATCTGAAACAAAAGAGCTACAGTTTTTATTTGCTCTGTTAACATGCAACAAATAGAAACTTTGATTTAGTTTTGGTGTTTTTTTGTCTTGCAGCATAAGCAGCACTATCATGGACGTAGACAGCACAATTTCCAGTGGGCGTTCCACGCCGGTCATGATGAATGGACAGGGAGTTCCTGCCTCCTCTGCCAAAAGCATTGCCTATAACTGTTGTTGGGATCACTGCCACGCCTCCTTCAGCTCCAGCCCGGATTTGGCGGATCACATTCGCTCCATACATGTGGATGGTCAGCGAGGAGGGGTTGGTGTTACTTTTGGGTTTTCCCTCTTTCTTATTTGCCAATATTTTGCTCTTGAATGACAGTAGCAAACTTTCTGTTTCGAAATACCAGTTTTATAACTAGCGGCAGCAGAGTTAGTGGCCTAACTTCAAGAATGTAGTCAGTTCATTTCAGTAAATTACTTGAGACTACCAGGGTTTTGGTAGTGTGTTGACTTCTCAACATCCTGAAGCTGCTGGTCTATCTTTAAGTGCTTACACTTGGAATTAATTTTCTTGAAACTCTTAGTGTACGTGTTCCTGCATGTGAATGCAGGTGAAGTCACATCTTGATTACTGTTTCTAGTGGAGTCTCACTAGAGGTAAAATATATCCAGAATGTCTAATAGGGAAGATGTAAGACTGACTCAAGAGTACAAAATCTTAACAAAACAGCTCTCTGTGTAATACTGATGGCAAGTTTACCTTCTGTATAATTACATCTATTTTTTAAAAAAAAATTGAGTTGCATATATAAGCATGTAAATTCCAGTCTAATCTCTGGTCAAATGATAATTGGTCTCAATTTTAATGTTTAAAAACATCTTCCAGTAGAGTAATTTCAGCTCTGTACTTAACTACCTGCCATCTTCAAGCTCCCAAATTACCACTGATGCCTGGAATATATCATGTAAACTACCTTTACATCCAGCACAAGCAGTCTGCCTGCTTTAGGCACTGTATGTTGCAGCTCTTCAATTTCTGGGAGAGATAATATCAGTTCTTGAAGTAGAATAGTTGTTATCTTTTGACTTTTTGTCCTGTCACTTCTTCAGAAGAAAAATATTATGCTGTTACACTTTCTCTTCAATGAATAAGAAACTTAAATAAAATGCTAATTTGCATTACTTTAAATAATTTATTATGTAAATGTGTCACTGAGACAGCTGTGACTCTGGCTGTATTTAGCTAATATTTTTTGGCATGATTGAACTTTTGAGCTTCATATTTGATGGCTTTTTTCAGTCCGGTATCTAAGCAGAATCATCCATCCAGTGTAGTGGCTTTTTAGCCATCCATGAGATGATTTCTGAGTTCTGTCCACAGGTGTATAAAAGTGTTACATGAAACCTGGATGAAAAAATGAAATGAATGAGGTGTGTTTGGATCGTTGTTATCCCATCCGTGACTCCTTAATGTTTCTTAAAAAGGGGCTGGAAGATTTTGCAGGTTTTGGTTCAGGGTTGTTTTTCTGTATTTATTTCTTGTCACTTATATTTCATGTTACATGATTTGTGGATATTTTTATTTAGAAAATGTTGGACTGTATTTGTATATTTGAAAGAGGAGGTTGTTGGAAGCACGAAGTGTCTAATAACTGTTGCAATTCAGTTCCCACTTTCGAATCCCCCTAGTGGAGTTAGTTTATTTTTTGAGAATTTCCAACGTGTTGCTGTGGAAGGGGGATGGATCCTGGTGGGTTTGTTTCAGGGATTTGTCTGCCACCTGCCGGTGAGGTGTTTAAGCGTGCTGGAAGTTGTGTTGTGCTTTTGGTGGGATTTCAGATCTCACTTAACTGCAATGACTCTAAATTTGAAGAAAAGTGGGGGTTAGTAGTTGCTTACTGAGAGTGAAAGGGAATAGGATGAACATCCTTGCATGGTAAAATGTATTTTTTCCCAGCTAATACTGAGATCATGGCTCCAGTCCAAACCAGATACATCCATGAAGAGCTTGGGAAACTTTTTGACAAAACAGTTTTCCTTCTGAAAGATGTTATTTCAGAAATATTTTGGGTTCAGCTTTTTGACAGGGATTCCCAAGAAGCCTTGCCTGGATTTCTGGTGGATGATTGCAAACCCAAGCTCTTGTATTTCCACCGTCTGAACTTCACAGTAACACACCTTTGCCAAGTGCCCTGCAGTCTGCAGTTGCTGATGGAAATGCTGGGACACTTATGGAGCTGTTGCAGAGCCAGGAATCTCAGAAATTCCAATTCTGTGGCTTTGAGGGGATCTTAGAACTGAGGAGTGGCAGACCCCTAAGGTTTAGGGGCTTGGGCCTTGTGTCAGTAGGTCTGGATCAGTCACACAGACACTGAGGGGTTTCCAGCTTTGTCTGAGTAAAGCTGGGTTATGTATCTATTATACAGCAAGAACGTAGAACTCCTGTGGCTGCTTTTTCGTTTTGAAAATACAATCTTTTGAAGGCTGAGGGGTTTTATTCTCCAAAAGAGAACAAGAAACTCAAATCCAATTAGTTTCCTGCATTTCTGAGAACCTGTATTATGGACAGTGCTGTTCCTGGGAACTTTATTTTGCTGTGACAAATTAGGGCTTTACCTCCCTTCACACACAGACCTGTTGAGCAAATTCTAATGAAAGGCAAATTCATTGAGCTTTTTTATTCCCTCAGTTACAGATAAACACAATGAGAGGAGAGAGAAAAGCAGCATGAGTAAGTTCTGCTCCCCTTAATGCACTATTGTGCGTGTGATTGTTCTGTACACTGGAATCACAAAACACCCATAGAGTTTGAATCCTATGAGAAATGGTAGCTTCCTTCATCAGGAATTGAATATAAGGCCCTAACTAGAGGTATCTGGTATTCCAGAATACAAAACTCCAGTATATAAACAACTGCATTGCAATTAAGAGTTTTTACTTTTTCATGCTCAAGGAATAAAATTAATTGCTTATGAGAGTAAATGATTTTATTTCTATAACTACTACCCAGAAAATGCAAATTTATCATTTAAAAATGTTCTGTCTCCATATCTGGTGGATACAGATACTGAGTGCAAACACAAATACAGCAGATCCTGTTGCTCTTGATTGTGTTTATCTGCAGGAGCATCTGTCTGTTGATGTTTTATTCCAGTAAACTGTTTTTATTGAATACCTGGGGTTGTAATTATTTTTTCCTTGGTGACATATGAGAAGTGTGTTTCAAAATAAGTTGTTATTGTTCAGAATCTTTGAAGTGTTGTGAAATGTTGTGAAAACAGTCTTCTTTGCTGATGTGATTTTTTATTTAATGTTTTCTCTGACTTGTGTAAACTTACCACGTTTTTACTCTATTAGGTGTTTGTTTGCTTGTGGAAAGGTTGCAAAGTATATAATACACCTTCAACAAGTCAAAGTTGGTTGCAGAGGCATATGCTGACACACAGTGGGGACAAACCTTTCAAGGTAAGGTTCATTGTAGCATACATCATCTCTTATTTTTAGAAAAATTCTCTTTATTTTTCCTAATACAATATGTCAGTTGAAAAATACCATCACAGGAGGATTTCTTAAAAAGTGAGCTGAGCCTTCTTCTTTGCAGTAATAGTACCCAAAGGTCTTGTTCTTTCACGAAAGCAGGTGAAGAAACTGCTATTGCTTCTCTATCCCTGCTTCTTTTAATCTGTAAATGGCAGGGAGTGTAAAACTAAATAGTGCTAAAGTTCAGGGGGTTTGTGCATTTTCCAGTTCAGCTGCTTACAGTATAACAGTGAGATATTTTCTCTCATACTTTACACTTGCACATTAAATTTTGGATCATGGCTGATGGTGCACATTCTGCGCTTGAGGAAGAGCTGCTTTTGTTCAGTAGAAACACTTGTCAGTGACTATGGTTCACTTCTCTGAAAAGAATAAGGAAGTCAGGAATGCAGGACCATTGAGCTGACTGTATTTACTGCACAGTATTTTCTAACTTTCTCTTTCTTTCTCCCCTTAATCTGTACCTGCAATTCTAGGTACAGTAGTGTTTATCATTCCCATATCCACCAATCCGTTATTAATGAGTTGCTTCATCCTCTTATGGATACAGTTGGGGCAGTTCATAGCTGTCAGTCCTGGATCACTTGATGGTAAGTCCCACCCACACTACTTCAGACTGAAGTTCTTCCATGTAGGATATGAAAATGAAATAGGGTTTGGGGTTTTTTTTAAGTTTAGGTAGCATTTTATGCCTCCTTCTCCCCCACCCCCAAACCCCACCAAGCTGTAGTCGTTGTCTTCCTTCTTTTCTCTTTCTCGTCACGTAATATCTTCCACTTTCTAAAAATTTTATTTTAAGGCAGCTTTATTACTAAAAATGCTTTTGTGTTACAGTGGTGTCTTTCCGTAGTTGCAGTTTCTGTATAGGTTTTATTAGTAGATATGACAGAAAACAAAACTAAATTGAACTCAAAACTGAGAAAGTGAAAATAGTGCATTTCATTGCATGTGAAAAAGATTTTTTTTTAATAAACAGATTTTTTTTCCATACTGAACTGTGTAGTTTAGACTGAAAATTTCTGACTCACAGAGTAAGTATTAACCGCAGGAAAATGGGTTTTGAGGTTGTCATACCCTGTGTTCAAAAGAATGAGTTTAGCATGCTCTTGAAAGGATAGTGTAAGGATCGTAGATCCCTGCAAGTTTGCAGATATGGTTGTTCCAGGAACTGATCTAATCTTAAATCCTAATCTCTGATTAATAATGAGAATGATAATAATAGTAGTAGCAGTAGTAGTAGTAAAGAAAGCAACCACCAGAGGAAACTTGTACCTTAGGTTTTCTCTATTTTGGAATTAAATATTTTGTCTACCTCAAAGTATAATGGCAAGCTTTGTTCTTGGATGAAAGTCTTTTAATAGCTTAATTTGTATTCTTACTTGGTCTAGATCAAAGAAACTCAATTTTAGAGACATTGGGTTGAAGATGTGGGCATAGCTCAGAAACACCAGTAGTACTTTTGATCTGTCAGGGTTACCTAGCAAAGGCAGTTTCAGTTGGTATCCTAGTTTTTTTGGCTAGGCTGGTTACAGCTAGAGCCCTAAAATTGTCAGCAATTGTGTATGATAATAATCATCTTGTGTTCAGTATCTGTTGTTTCACCAGCTGATTTTCTGTACTTTCTGGTCATACTGAGGGAGAGAACAAAACATTTGAGGGTTGCAGTAGTTAATCATCGTGGCTCAGTGTGTGTCACTGCAGCGTTTTTTCCTACTGTTGTGTTGAGTCCCTCTGTTTGTTTTTATCCCTGTATTTCTCAATCTGTTCCTGGGAGCTTTGAATGGAGGATAATTGTGGTCTGAGTAGAATTTTGTAACATCTTTTGTTCCCCTGTCATTTATGCTGAAATAGGCTTCAGGGCTCACATGAGGTAGCCAAGTATGTGAGTGTCTGTGATGGCAATCTATTAATTAACTGGCTCCTTTTCTTCATTTGCTGCTTCTTTTTTTTATGCTAACTTTAGAAATCTACTCTCTGATACAAAAAACACTTGAAGTGTTGGATATTAGTCTTGACCAGTCCAAGAACAGCCTTTTATTAATTGTTTTGTGGCAGTCAGTCAAAAATGGAGCCAGTGTGTCCATTTGGTGCATTTAGCTTCTCTCATAAATCTTAATTGCTCACCTTTCAGGGAAAGACAGATTTTTTGAAGTCAGAGTTGGTTTAAAGACCTCTTGTTCTTGATAATTACTGCAGACAAAATATCTCCCAAAACCTAAATTGCAAATGAAACTTCAGTTGCCTCATGAGAATATACTTGAGTCCTAGCATAAAAGGAAGGAATCTGTCATTTTAGAAAACTTGCAGAAAATAGTCGTTCGGCGTTTTAACAACATGAAAAAATAATGTTGGGATTTTTTGAGGAAAGCTGTGGTAATGGAAATAGTACAGCTCTATGCTGTTGTCTGAAGAACTGTTATTTAGGATGTTTTAAAGAAAAGCAAATTCTATTAGCTAGGAAAATGACAGCTAAAAGCATGGAAATCTTACTTTTGTAAAGGTAAAAGAACACTGTAATCATATAGTGACCAGAAGAGAGTAATAAGTATATCACAGATTAATATATTCTTACATTTCTAGTGAAAATAAGAGAGAAACGTATTTTTTTTAATTGAAAAGCATTGGAGTCTGTCTCAAACATAACTCTCTTTTGCGCTGAAGGATATATCCCTATCCAGTCCCCCTTTTTGCTTGCAAATTGACTCATTTTATGTAGTTGCACATTTTAGGTTTAATTATCTCTTTTTGTGATACACATGGAGTTGTCCTTTGACTAAAAGCTCCATTCAGCTCTAAATGAATTGTTGTGCTTTCTTATTGAAAGGTCTTTGTGAGTTTTACCTGCCCTTTCCATTCATTCCTATCAACCATGTGACTGTGCAGTTCATTTGTCACAGAAATGAACCCACTTCTAAATTGCAAAGGCAAAATTGTTCATATTTTCAGAAGTTTATCCTGCTTTTTTCCCTGGTTGTGTGGCTTAGTGTGTCCCTGTCATCATGAATATTGCGGTACCTGTGTCACAGAAAAGGTGTATTTCCTTATGGATACCTATTTTTGAGACTATTGTTATGCTAGCTCCTTTTTTCTGTGGGGCAATTTCTTGGTAGTGCACATCCAGCTAATCTCGGAGTCATCTCCTTTACAGGCTGGTTTTAGCCAGTCCTTTTAATATTTTTTTTGTCCTTGTAGACATTCATTGAATATAGGTATTCTCTCCAAAGACATTTAGTATGTTCATCTTTGTGTATGATTTTACAGACAAGAGTTGAGAGAGAAAACCCTCAACGTTATTCTTTTTTAGATCTTTTATTACATAATTTTGCAGCTTTTTAGAAAACAGTGGAATATTGTGGAGCATCATCAGCATCCAGGGGTGGTCCTGTTGAGGGTTCAGCAACTTGGCTTTCAGACCTTATAGACAGGATGTAGAGGAATAGTGTGCTGAGTCAGAAAACATCCTGGTTTCAACAAACTGTCTTTGGCAAGCTGAAAAGAAGTGAATGAAGATATTCCATCTTTCTTGTCCTAAACTTGGCTGTCACAAGTAATAAGTATTGGAACAGTTACAGGAGTTGTGACAACCTGCGTTTTCCAGCATGGTTTCTTGTATGCAGGGGCAAAAATAAATTAATCAGGTATTACTTGGCAACGAAAGTTACTTGAAGACACGTCAAATGAACTCTTAGCTGTCTAGCACAATGAAAGGACAAATGGTAGATGAGCACGAAATAGTGGGAGATTTTGTGCAAAATAATTGCATATAGCATTAGGATTGGGGTTGATGATATCAAAGGTCTCTTCCAACCTAAATGATTCTTTAAGGATGCATGTGGGAATGCTAGCAGCTGCTTTCACACATGGATTCCAGTGGATATGCTCTTCATGTTTAAGAGCAGTCATGCCAGGTTTGCTCCTGTGGGGTAAACGCTTTCAGTGACAACGAATGGTGGTGCACAGGTTCATTGCAGGCTTCTCTTTAAAATGGGGTAAGAAAGTAGTAATAAAAATGAAGTTTAGTGCTACCTGTAACTTCCAGAATTCATGAAGGGGGTGACTTCATTTGATACAACTCTCAGTAGGGTAGTGCTTGGTGAAATGTAGAAAACACAGGCAAGCAGCTTCAGTCTTCATTGGGAATTCATGTCTGTTACTCTCTTGGCAGAATATCTTCTATCCATCGGAGCATTGCAGATGTAAAATGTAAAGGCAGTCTGCCCGAACACTCAGATGTTGAGACAATAAGAAAGTTTATCCGGATGTCTAAACTATTACTGTTAGATTTACTAGAAAAAATTACATATTGAATAACCCAGATAAGAGATTTGGTTATTTTGAATTTAGAACAAAAACCTGTACTGCTAGATACTTTTATATCCTGTTTGTTAAAGTCACTGGTCATTACTGCCCATTAATAATGGTGGGTATGGGTACACTGGAGAAATTAAACTTCTTACATGTTTGCTTACTTTCTCTTGAAGTAACATATCCACCAATCCGGACCCAATCTGTTGTATTTCAAATTCAATGCAAAATTTTGAGATTTAGGTTTTGGGGGACAAATGAAAAGATTGGTTTAAAGTTGTGCGTAATAGTTGAGTTTGATTTATTAGAAGCCCTCTAGAGCTATGTAATTATCTGGTGGGAAGCTGATTTGGTGTGACTTACCGTCCAGAGATCCTGAAGTGACAGCCTGAACTGCTCCTTTATCTTTGGAGAGAAGAGACTTTACCCATTAGTAACGGATTGCTGGATATATTATTTTAGAGAAAAAAAAGAACAAACAGGTAAGATTTTTTCATTCTCCTCTTCTACTATTTCCTGTCTACTGCAAAGGCGTTCTCTGTCATCTTTGGTCTATCAGCTGTTGATTATTTGAAGACATGATCAGGTAGTCTCAAAGTACACAAAATCTGAATGTAATAATTTCTGCAAATATTTTGTACTGTGGCTGTAGACTATTAATACGCTTTCTGGAAAAAGACAATTTGTAGTTGCAAGTTGCAGATATTGAGGATCTGAGGATGTTAGGTTGGGGACTTTGAAAGTAAAACTTGGGTAGAGCAAGAAAAGTTAGTAGTAGCTTCTGTAGATAATCCATATAGAATATCGGTGACTGTTTGCTCTGTACATGACAAGAAAAAAGTTAAGTTATGACATTGTGAGTCAACCTGCAGTTTGTCATAACACAATGTTTCCCATCTGACAAGAAATACAGTTATGTTTCGAAAAGTTTTAGAAAAGTGCCTGACACAAAGTTTCTGCTTTTTTCCAGAAGGTATTGCCTTTCTGATACTGTATTTAACTTGGAATATGGTAATGAGTGCACTGTACCAAGGCTTTAGGTTATTTTTGACCTCTAGCAGGCATTGGTAAAACTAAAATTTTGATTTCTCAGTGTGACTGAATTTCAGGCTATGGGCTTTTTTTGAGCTATTTTGTTTTTCTGATAGTGTTTGTATGATCAGAAAAAGCTGGAATCTGAAGTCAGGAGCACATTAGTGAAAATTAATCCTTAATTTAGATTTTGTGGCTTAGTTTCATGAATCTGCTTTTATGGGCAAGACAGCTATTTCAAGGAAAAAAAACAGGGAGAGCAAAAAATATTTAAACTACTGCACACATGCATTATACATGTATCTGTTGATTATGAGTTAAATCATCTTTAATGTAAATAAGTGATTTGTGTTCAAGGTCAGGTCGATGTGGCTTAGCAATCTAATTTAGTAGATGCTGGCCTTACCCACAGTAGGGGGCTTGGAACTGAATGACTTTTAAAGGGCCTTTCCAACCCAAACCATCCTGTGGTTCTGTAAGTGTAAATTATAATGTTCACTATTAATTCAAAGTAACAGAAATGGTGTTGGAGTTCCCATAGTGTGAATGAGATCAGCATCCAGAGTGTGTTGGGATTCACAGGTGTGCTGGGATTTCTACCATTGTGAGTCACTACAATATAAGTAGACAATATTGCTGTTGTTTGAACATGGGAAATTATAGGGCAAGGTAAAAAGGCATAGAGGGAATTTTGGTAGAAATCTTCACAATTCTTAAGATGCTTATCAGTGGAGGAGACAGGAGAAACACAGTGTGAAGGTTCCTCATGCTTTTTGTCAGGGAATTTTATGTTTGAGTTAGCTCAGTACTTAGAAAACTTTCCCTGACTCCCGCTAAGAATTCTTCTCTTTAAAAAAATGCAACAAACACACACAAAAAAAGTGAAAAACATCCTTTCATTTTTTGCCTTTTACTGTCTTGCAATCTTTGTACGTATTTTTAGTCCTATAGCAAGTATTAAGCTATTGGGGACAGCACAAGTTTTTCTGTTCATGGACACTCTATTTTACTACTGATCATGGAAAACCATTTGCTGAGTCTGAGGCAGAAAGAGACTTTTCAGTTCTGCAACCACCATTAGAAAACAACACAAGATGGGGTTTAGGGGCAAAAAGTGGGACTTGTGGAATTCTAAAGCTATTTTCTTGTCTTCCAGTCAAATGTGCAGGCTTGGGGCAGGTTACTCTAAGCTTGGAAATTCATCCTTAGCCTTCAAAATGACTTAGCGCTATGTTTGTAGTTGCAGCAGCATTACTTATTCCCAAACTCCTGTGGGAGCTGCCTCATTAGTTTGTTGTGAAGGAAGTGTTAGGAAGAGAGGCAGGTGAAAGAGCTGAGAAGCAGGGGAAGAAAAGGAAGGAGCCAAACAGATGTGGAAGGAGGAGAACTTTCCAATGGTTTACGCTGGTGATAGTTTCTTTTGCTACTGGCTGATCCACTCATTTGTCCTACTGCTATTGTCTGGATCAGAAATAAAATCAGTCATAGGGATACACAGCTAATTGCAGCCAGTGATGAAATGCATATCCTAAAATCACTTTTTTATTACCCTTGTAAGCTCAGAGCACAATAGACAAGGGTTGTGCTTCCCTCTCCAATGGTGTAATTTAAATACTTATTTTGCAAATGAAATAATTGTAAATATGAACCTGATACTTGTACTGGCTACAGTTATTGGTATTTTTGTAAGTTTAGTTGCTGCTATCATTCAGTTTGTGTGTTTTTGCTTGATTATTGTTGGATCTTATTTTTCTGTTGAGAGAGGACATTTCCTTTAAATGAGAACTTCCTTAAATGCTCATGAAGTAATAGTATCATCCCAAAATGAATGTATAAATAATTGTTACTACAACTTTACTGCAGTTAGTTTTAGACAGAACTGTAACATTAGACAGACTGTTTGTTGACTTTTTATAGCATTTACAAAGAGCATTAAGCTGTTTCAGGTTTAAAGTGGGTAAGGATGTATTTTTTACATCTGCCTTGTTACAAGAAAGGAGGATGCTAGAGAATGTTACTGTTACCAAATACAGAACATTGGAGAGGTGTTGAGAAACAGTAACAGTGCAGTATTTTGAAAGGCAAGGGAATGTTGGTCTGTGAAGAGGAAAGTTCTTCAGAAGCCTCTGTTTTCTGTGGAAAGTCTTCCAGTGCATTGTTTGAGATTATTTCATGCTATACAATATAAAATATAGTATGGCATAAAAAAAAAATTGTATCATGAAATAATTATTGAGAGTTAAAAACTTCAAACCAATTTATTTCAGAATATGTTTTTGTTTTTCTTTTTAAGAATTGCATGGTCATTAAGAATTTGGTTTTGCTTTAGTGTGTTGGAAGTTGAGCCAGAAAAGTCAAACCAAGGTCTCTGAAGCTCCTGTGCCATACAGCAACTGATCCAGTTGTTCTGGTTTTTCTCACTAGTGTGTAGTTGGTGGGTGCAATGCCAGCTTTGCATCTCAGGGAGGACTTGCCCGTCATGTGCCCACACACTTCAGCCAGCAGAACTCTTCAAAAGTTGCCAGCCAGCCAAAGGCCAAAGAGGAATCTCCATCTAAAGCTGGAATGAATAAAAGAAGAAAATTAAAGAACAAGAGACGACGATCACTACGTAAGTGTTTCACGGAAGTAGAAGTTCTTGAAAGGTTTGTCTTAGATTGAAAGTTCCTCCTCACTCTGGTGGTTTCTCTGCATATTTGAATCTGGTAGGGTTGGCATTCCTTGTGATGGGAAGAAAACAATTCCAGAGTTTTGTGTTCTTTTTCAGGGTAAATCTCTGTGTGTTAAGGAAAAAAGATCAGTTTCCTGTGAGCAACAATTCGAGTTGCCAATTGAAAGAAGCTTTTCATTTCAGAGTTGCTTTTTGTTTACTAACTGTGTTACTGTTGGAAAGTGTTCTGTTTAGTGCTGATGAGATCTGATGTTCAGACAGAGACTGCAGATTCATATAAATTAGAGATAAATGCGTGTTATATAAGCTCTTTTTTGAGCACTAGATTTCATTATGTTAATGACAGTTTTATGAGCATAACTAAGATCTAATTTTGGGCAGAATTGACTTGCTATGTTTTTTTAATCTGTCTCCACATAGTTGATGTTCATTAATTTTATATGAACCAGTGTGCTGAGAGGTGTGATTTGTCATTTAAAGTGAAAAGTGTTTCCTCTAGCAAGAAATAATCACTTACTCAGTACCTCTTCTAGTCCATTTGGAGCTGGTAGTTTGATTCCTGGGTTGTCCTAGCATTAGACTAATAAAATGTCAAATTTCTATAGAGATTCTAATCTACAGGAATAGTTAGGAAAGATTAGGCAATTGTTAAAATATTTCACTTTGGTTTATATTTGTTTTGGATGCAACTCTCTAGTACCAAACTGATTATTTGCTAGTTTTATAGTGTTACTATGACACCTGCATTTTAGAGGAGACATGAAAAAACCCATCTACATTTTTTTCTGCTGGTATGTCAAAAGCTGAAGAAAAAACTACCATGAAATTTTACTTGTGGTGCAGTCTGTCTTACAGTATTGGAAAGTAGCACAAGATACCTTTTCTTTCAAACCACTGGACATTTTAAATCTCGTACTGTCCCCAGTGGTATTTCTCCAGAACTCTTCTGTGGCAGAACACGTAACTGCATCCATCTTTCTCTTCCTGTGAGGAAATACAGTTACCAGTTATTCAAATGGTACTGCAACAATGGATTCACATACTAGTGGTCTTAGGGGATTATTCTTTATCACATGATTGTGATTTATTCTTAATACCTCAGCTGTGTTTTAAGGAACTTTATGGAAATTTATGAAGCAGTGGTCATGTTTCTGCCTTGCGTGCAGACAAGCGTGTCCTGGGAAGTTACAGTATCCCCTGGAATTCTGAAAAGTTTCCTGAGCCACTGGGTATGCCTGGGTATTCTTAAAATACATATGAGCAAACTGTGTTGTGAAACACGTCTTAAAAGCAGAGATTTCAAGAATTCCTCTAATTTTGATTCAACATTTAAAGAAATTAGAATACTGTTCCTGTCCTTTTCAGAATTTGATTTTCAAAAAGCTTTCCCTTTCACTCTAGAAATCTGTGTAAATGAGAAGGTTGAAGAAGTGAAGGCTGATCAGTGAAGGGTTATGGACTCACTTTGGAGTATCTTTTTGCGTCTTAGATGTAATGAGGGAGACATCTTGAGATAATTGTAGGTTCCTAAAGGATTATCATGAACTGTCGACTGTGTTACTCAAAATACAGTTGTCTAAGACTGGTCACTTCAAAATTTTCATTTTCAGAGGATCCTGAGTTGCATCTTAGCTTGCTTCTCTATATTGATTTTGTTAGGTGGCTAATTTGATGCATCTTAATTCATTTTCACCCCCCACTATATGCAGAAGTAGTTTTTCAGGTTGGCATTTTATTAGTAATTGACAAACATTATATTATAATATTTGACTTACACATTTCAAACCAGAGCTTCATAATTAACACTTCAAATCACCTGCTAAGATGTTGTAGTTGTAATAAGAATTTGCTGCAGAATTTATGAATGAATTTGTGGCAAAAAATGTAAATAATAAATATTGTGGGAATGTTAAAGACCAGACTGTAGTATTTGAATGGTCTGCTGTCTTGATCAAGTGTTGCACAGGAAGAAAAATGACAGCTGCTTGAGCAATTTCTTATCTTCTTGCCTCTTGAGACAAATGCAATGCTGGCTGTAGACTTTTGCCTTAAGGCAGAAATCATCTCTAACTGAGTTGGGAACTGACTACTGTAATGTATTTCTCCAGAGGATATGTGACCCAGAAATGTATCCAAAGTTGATGGCATTTGCTGAAAATGCGAAGTATTGGCAGCTTTCCTTTCAAACTTTGTGTGGATTATTGTTGGTGAAGTGAATGTCACAAAGGGCTGATACAATTTTGCTTGTCTTTCTGTTTCTTAGCTTAGTTTTAGTTAAAGAATGAAGTGCAAGTTTGTATGTTTTATCTTTCCAAGAAGAATGGGGGAATGCAAAACCCTTATCTAAGAAGCCAAAATAACACAATTAACATCATTAAGTACTTTCAGTCAAGAGTGTATAAAGCTAAGAACCTGCATTAATCTTTAGATATTTTTAAGTGCCCAAAAGGAAAGGTGTTTAACACATGTACCAGGTTCTCTGCAAGTAGGGTTACAAGGACTTAATGACATGGATGTAATACAAAATGCCATTTGATAGTGGACAATCTGTTTAAATCAATTGCAGATAATAATTTGACAGAAAGTGACAGTTTTGCACCACGAAACAATTTATCTCTGGAAAAAATTGTTGTCAGCATGTTCTTTCTACCTCATGGTTTTATTAGACCCTGGCTTTTTTTAAAGGTGTAAGTGGATTACTAAATATTTATTGACAATTGATGGCCAATATATGCTGTTACTGAAGCACACTTGTATAAATTCTTAATAGTTTAAGTACAGCAAATTTATACATTTGCTTCCTCTGTTTTATATCTGAAGGTTAACACCCTTTGTGAGAGAATGTATAATGAAAAAGGAGAATTTACTGTGGCTATATGTGATGAGAATACAATCTTCTAACTTGAACTATAAAGAGAATTTTTACTGTTACTTAATTGTTTTTTTAATATCTTGCCTTTTTAAAGTGTTTTACTTTTCTTTTGTCCTGTCTGTAAACAATGCTTGTTATAAGTTTGAAAATCAGCCTTTTACTATAAAAGCTTGTTTTACTGGTGGCACCCTTTTAGCTGGATACATTCATGGTGCTATAGAGATCTTATTTGTCTTAGATATTTTGATGTAGACTAATTCAAGATTAGAGTCTGTGGCTTGCTTTCTCTTCTGGATAGCCTTTTACATAATCCCTCATTCATGGAGAGTGGCATTTAGAGCCAAATATAGTCAAAGTGGGTACCTCTAAAATAGGTCACAGTATTGCTGTTCTGAAGCTACCTTGAATACAATATTGTCACTTGCTTTTTCATTGCAAAGATGACACTGTAGTTATTAACAAGCATGATAATCGAGTTCACAGGAGGAATATAAGAGAGAGAAGGAAGCTTACTGTTCATTAAATTTACAGTAACACTCAGTTATGTAGGGCTCGGATTTTCATTTGGTAGGTTATTGATATGATGACGTTAATTTATTTGATTTAAGGAATTGATGTGTACTTGGAACTTATATTATTAAGCAGGAAGGAGGATACTTAAATCCAATTCCACAAAATCATTTTCAGAGTAAGGGTGCATAGAAAATACAACACTAATACTTAGTAAAGAATAAATAAAATTATTCATACACTTTTGAGAAATTGCGCCCTTTCTTCTGAGTTTGCTGAATGTTTTCCACTGTAAATCCTGGATAAATTTGCTGCATGAAACTGAAAGCAAAAATTTGGGGTTGTTTTTTTTCCCCTTCTTTCCATGCTCCCTCCTTTCCTCCCTCATATTTATTTATCAAATATTTATATGCTTGCATCATTGACCACCTGCAGCATGAGCTGTGGTCCTACATTGCCACTTAGAGCGAGAAAACACTGCAGTGAGATGATTGCCTAATTGGCAGTATCCAACTGAGATGGGGCAGGGACAGAACAGAATGTACAGATGAATGCTTACCAACAACCAGCCCCAGGAGTGTAGCAAATGCTAGCTTTAAGTGGAATTTGTAGTTCACTTTGAAATAATGGATACAGGAATATAGAAGCTGTTTTAAATGAAGACAGCAGAACTTTGAATCGCTGTTTGTGCAGATTTCAGGGTAATGCATAGTTGATAATGTAATATAAATTCCTATTCTTTTAATTTCAGTGTGTTATTTAATAAATTGCTACTCTCAAGTAAGGCTTAAAAACGTGAATATTTTCATTCAAACTTTTTTGCTAATGTAATGTTATTACAGTTTTATATGGTATATTTTTAAACTTTAGTGTGAAGTATTTCTAATACCATGTAAATATGCTATTTTTCAGTGTAAGTACTTTTAGTGTAGAATTGATGGACCTTCTTTTACACCCTGAATCAAAATTCAATAATCTTTTTACTGTTCAAGAAATACTTAACTATAAAAAGTCCTTTTCTAGAAGGAAAAGGTCTTTATAATGCCTGCTGGTTTTAGACTGGCTGTGAAATCTCAGATGGATGTTAGTTGTGCTTTACTCATTATAAATCGAAGGGTAATATGTGATGCAGTTGGTGCTTCTTGGCTAGAAAATATTTACTAATAGTCAAAAAACATGGAATGACAACTTGTACATAGAAAGAAATGTGTAATAGTGTGGAGTTTTCATCTGACTACTCAGCATTATTGAAACTTAAATGAGTGAAAATAGTTCCATTTTTGGAAATAGCTGTTTCATCCACGGGGAGTGTGTTTTGACCAAACTTGAATTGTGCTTCTCTTGGAGCAATTTCTCCCTCTCAGAGAAATTAATGTTTGCAGCTCTCTGACGAGGTAGTGCTACTGACATAATGGTAATGATTTACTAATGACACTTCAGACCTATTTACATGCTTGGAAGTGTTTGAATGCTTTGAATGTGTTGAACACTAAGGATCTCTTTTCCTTTTTTTCCAGCAAGACCTCATGACTTCTTTGATGCACAAACACTGGATGCGATAAGACATCGAGCCATCTGCTTTAATCTCTCAGCACATATAGAAAGTTTAGGAAAAGGCCACAGTGTTGTATTTCATAGTACTGTAAGTAGATATATGATGCATTCTGTTTGTTTACCTTTGTGTCTGAAAAATCTAATCTTTCAGAAAGAATTCTGTTTTCTTCTTACTGCTGTAGACATTTAATCAGAAATAAACAATAGTGGCTATTTTATATTGTTGAGTTGTCCACTGCTATCAGTAAATGAACTTTTAAGAAGTATTGGTGGTAGTTCTAGCTCACAAATTGAATGGTTTGCAGCATTTCCTGTCTGATCCACTTGGGGAATATCTAACAGCAACTTTGTGTTGCAGAAAAAAATGGTTCTATCTTCTAAATAAGAATGCAGTTCAGATGGCATTTCCATGGTCATGAGTGACGGTGCTAATTTATCACAAGAAATATTTTGGGTGTATAATTGAATATTTAAAGATGCTGATCTGAAATATGCGTTTATTCACTTTTTTCTCCAGTTTAAAAGATAAAATCCTGAATAAATGTATCCCTGTCCCTATTTTTTATTTTAAAAAACTTATCACCAAAATATCAGTGAATTGCTAGAAGGAAGCAAGAACCAAATGGGGAACTTGTGTTTGCATTAGGAAAGACATCAGTATTAATTTAGAAGAGTTCAAAGCAGGGATAAAGTACTGAATTGGGGTAGAAGGATCAGAAGTTAAAGAAGTTGTATAACCTCAGGCTGTCTTAAGCATGTTGGGAGATGAGGGCATGTAAAAGGTGGAGACTTGGCTGAAGAAAAGAAGTAGGAGATGGGACAAAAAGGGGAAGGGATGGTTTTAAATTGGTAAAATAGTGCAAACAAGGAGTGCTGACTGGCATGTCTTCAGCTACAGCTTCATCTTAGTATGGGATTCAAACTCTTGAACTATCAGTCTCTTTCCATAAATAAAAGATGATTTTGTATGCATGAAACTTACTTCATCTTGTTCTGCAAGACTGATGATTGTTCTAAATACCTGCGGGCCTATATTGGAAATCTTTTCCAAATGGTTTCTGCTGAACTTTATGTGCATTGAGCACCAGCTGCAAGTGGAGATTGCAAGTGGTTTAGCTGTTACTGTATTTAAATCTCATTCCAGTTTTCCTGGCCAACGTGGATTTTACAATGCTGTGAGAAAAGCAGGTTCTCTTCCAATTCGATAGCTTGCTTTAATCTAAAGGTTATCCAGGCAGTCCACTCAGTTGTGGAAGAACAGCTCTGGCTATTGGAATAATTCGTGAGGTGGAATTAAAGGGAGGAATCTACTCTAAAACTGCTTCAAATTAACTTGAAAGAAGTGGTGAAAATCCTTTTAGCTCATCCGTGCATGCGTCACTCGAGATGGTAGGAGGTTGATTAGATCTGAAATTGCTTAGACCTCAGTTGTGGGAGAGGTTGTACCAGTGGGAGAACTGCTCTAGGATTCCAGACCCATGCTTCACTTCGCTGCTGTATTTTGGTGTGCTGGCTTGTACTGGACATCAGCTTTGTTGATGAGACTCAGCCTAAAATCAGCTTTAAAAAGAAAAGGTAGGCTAGGAGCAGTTTTGTGCACATGCACTGTTACAGTGAGCTAGTGATACCTCAGATGCAAACACTTACTCATTTTGCATCACTTATGAGCATTAGGACATGGGATTTGAATGGTGACTGGCTAAATGGCATAATAAGTTCATGTGGTCCGCCTTCAGATGAAGAAAAAATATGTAATTATCAGAGACATTAATTTGAAAGGTGGAAAATAGGAAGATGAAATTGCCTTGCTGTCTGAAAACAGCCATAAATGATGTGGCTTTATCGTTTCATGCAGCATAAGAATAATGTCAGCACAATGCAGCATCTTTCAGGACACATATTCTAATATAAAGAATTTCTAAGCAGTCACTGTAGGTACCTTTCATGTCCTCTGAAAAGGCACATCCTTTCATTAATATATACTTTTTTTAACACATCCTTTTCTTTGTAGATATGGAAAGATTTAGCATGCAGTCATTAATAAAACCTTTTTAAAGAAGTATGCTTGCCATCCAGAATACCCTTTTGACTTGATTATGGGTTTTTTTCTGCTTGCTTTTTTTTAATTGAGTCAAATTCTTTGTATTTTAATTCTCTGGATTGTTAGATGGAAAAAGCCAAGCACATCTAGTACACCTAAGGAACAGATATTACACTGATTAAAATATGTAACTTATAGGTTACCCTGTCATACCACCCCCAACCTTTGAAATGGCTTGAATAAATTCTCTAAAATATTTGAACACTAAACTGTTCTCTGGTTTTAGCTTTTCTAGGTACTTCAGTTCAGTGGCCACATGTATTTTAACTAGTTACACTGTTTTGATATATTGAAACTTTGTAAGACAGTAAATGGATACAGTGAGATGCCTACTAATTTACAGTGTGAAATTGTTTTCTTTTTCCAGAAGAGGTCAGCAAAACTCCATGTCTGATTTGAGACAACTTTGATGCACATTTCCTTTGAATTTCCATTTTGTTTCTGGGACAGTGCATGAAATGTAGAGAGTATAGTAAGAATATTTCCAAATAAAGCTGTATTAAGTATACGTGTTCTGGCTGAATTGTGGTTTTCACTTAAGAACTTAAATGGACTTAAGTTCTTTGCAAAACAGTTTTAAGTCTTCAGAGCATATTTATTGCAGACACAACTTTCAAGAAGTATTAACAGTTTCCTTTTATGACTATCTAGTTGGACATGAAGAACAGCAACTTTTGAGCAAAAAATCTGGAATTTGATTTTAATTACGATTTTGTTATTATTATAGGTAATAGCTAAAAGAAAAGAAGATTCTGGCAAAATAAAACTCTTGCTTCATTGGACACCCGAGGACATGTGAGTATATTCGTAGTGATATGTTTTAAATGGGGAAGGATTTACAGTAGGATCAATGAAGTGTTACTAAATTATTTTGTGCCTTTGAATATTTGAGTTAATATTTTAAAAATGCTTTTCAAAAAGTAATTTAGAAGTTTAGAAATTAATAAACAATGAGTTTGTTGATTTTTACTTTCACTTTCAAGTCTTTGGGCTCTAATACCAGTTCAGTTAAATTTGCATCTGTATTTTTAATGCATTTTGTCACAAGTTTCAATTCATCTTGAGAGACAAAAGCTAAAATATTCTTACAATATGGGCAGTTTTTTGATTCCTTTTAGGAAAGATAGTACTATATATAACAGCATTCTGAAATTATTCTTTTTAAAAACTTACAGATAAAAAACAGTTAATTTTATTTTAAGATAAGCATTAAGAAGTATGCAACGCTGGGAACATGAAAGATGAATAAAAGAGTAATTTTCTTTTTAATACGGAGTCTAATGAGCTTTTTGCTCACATAGATGAATTCGGTATTAGAATCCCTGCATTGGAGAAGACAGGTTGTTCAGTAATGTTAAGACATTCCCAATGGGATTTAGATTTGGTTGGTGAGGTCAGAGGAATAATGTGTTTTATATCGCTGTTTGTTGCATCTTGGTTGGGTTAGATAGGTTAGATAGAATGTATTTCATGCACTGAATGATGTAGTTTTGAATTACTGAGTATTCAATTCATCTTGTTTATTGCATTTAAGCAGAGGAAATGCCAAGGTATCCTGGCACCTGCCGTCAGTCTGTCTTACACTGTCGGGGTACTCACACTTCAGAAAGTGGAATGCACTCATGGTGATTCCTTTGCACTCCACTGAGCTGTTCATTAGCCTTCCAGGTGGAGCTGGGAGTAATGATTTAACTTCTACTCTGAGTCCTCTTGAGAAACTGTTAGAAGTTCTCCAGGTTATCCGTACGTTTAGGGTATTTGTCAGGAAAAGTAAATACAAGTCTTTAAGTAGTTTCCTCTACAAGAGGGAATAACTTTTAGTGGGTTAGGAGGGTGAGGGTTGTTTTGTTGGTTGTGGTTTTTTTTAAGAGCAGGAATTTATTTTTGGTGCCAGTAGATCAGCTTACTGAGATGTTGTCTTTCTGTATATTTCAAATAGGCTCTGCATGTGAAAAGTTTTCTTATCTGCTGTTTGCATCTTGAGCATATAGTTGCTACTGAAAATGTCTTCCCAATGTTGGTTGTCCAAAAACTGATTTTTGGCTGTATTTAAAAAACTTCTATGATGTTTCTCCACCTTTCACGATCCATAGGACTTAGTGAATAAATGGATTGCCTGCTGGGTTGTTCTCCCTCCCCATCTGCCCTGTTGTTTTTCCTTTTTTTCTTTCACCTTCATCTGAAAAGTTTAACTGGAGAAACTCCATTTCCTGCTGGGTTAGAGGTTCTTGATTTCATTTCATGTTTTGAATAGCTTGACCAAAAATTTGAATTTGAATTGCAGCTAGCTTTCATACAAAGTGAAATCTGCAAAATACAGATTCAGTGAAATAATTTGCAAAAGTCTGTGCAAGTACATTTGGCTTTGATCAGAGAAAGAGCTGTTACATTTAGTTTTAAGTGTTGGGCTTCTCAATTTGAAACCTGTGTGAAAGAGTTAGACACCTTAATTACAATGTAAAGTCTTCCCCCAGCCTGAAGTTAATCTTTGGCTTCTAGGACATGTAGAAAATTTTGAAAACCCCACCAAAAACCCACAGAAGAAGATAATCAAACAATTAACTTCAGCAAAGTTGGAGCATTTTGCCATTGAAACCTTTGAACTTGGAGCAAGAAAATTAGTGTAACTCAAAGCTCGGTGCCTACAGTATATTCTGTCCTTTAATTGAAGAGAATCAAATAATCTTATACCCAGTAAAATAAATTATTTTCAAAGCTCTGGTTGTTTCTTCTGTTACCCATTTTCACATTAAATTGTTAAGAGTGGAGAATGTAGTGCCGTTACCATTGTAGACTTGGAATATACTTCTGGAATAATCTAAATTCTGTTCAGTATCTTTTTCAAACTGAGAACTTGAAAAACTTTGAATTATAATGTGTAAAGTTTGGCTGCCTTTCCTCACTCCAGTGAAGATGCTTTTTAACCAGGGCAATGTGAAAATTGCTTCATATGTGTACTAGTTTACCACATAATTTTATGGTAAGAAAAACAGTTGATCTTTTTTGAATATTTTTATTTTATTTATTTATTCATAGTCTGCCTGATGTGTGGGTAAATGAAAGTGAGCGACATCAGTTAAAAACTAAAGTAGTTCATTTATCAAAACTACCAAAAGATACTGCCTTGCTTCTGGACCCAAACATATACAGGTAACATCTTAACTTTGAAACTTTCTTTACTTGAATGTAATCTTAAGCCTCACTTAACTTTTTGACGTTGGAAAATCAGGATTGCTAATGTGTTATACACCAGATCAGGGAGCCTTGGTACTGTAAACGTCCAGGAGTTAAGTTCTGAGGTCTTAAGTTATTTCAGAATTACTTCTTGAACTAAACTCTAGTTACTGAGAAACGGGGAATGTGTGTATTTACCAAGTGTATTTTACTTTTTTGTGCTTGGTGTACAGAAATTCTAGTAAAGGAGGTACATACAGTGGAATCCTGAAAGATCACTTCTGTTAAGATCACATACTGGTTTGTATACCAATTTTTTTAAAGTCCAAATTTATCTTTCCATATTATATTCAGCTGTAATACATGCAGTATTACCTTGAAACTTGTACTTGTATTCAAGTACTGTTATTTTTTCATTACAAGATTCTTTATAGGGGGACAAAAGGGAACAATCCATGTTACTTGTCTTTGAGCTACTTTCACATTTCTGTTTTTAGGCCCTCAAATTGGCTTCTAATCCATCTGGTTTCTAATAATTTCCTGATTCTCCCCCCACCCCTTTATTACTGCTCTCCCATGATTGTCAGTACCCACAGTTCTGTGTGTACAGTTTTTAAAGGTAATCTGAAATGCTTAATTCATTCTGAAATTTTGAACATACATAGAGACATATTTATGTGATTATATTAAAAATCCATGAAAATGGATTGTGGAAAGAAAGTTTATCATAACAGAAGTTCAGTGTTCCGATGTTTCTTCCTTAACATCCAGTGACCAAGAGTCTCAAGGAGTAAATAGAACACTAATCTGAGGTCTTTCAATGCAATAAGCCTTTCAGTTCACCTTTAATATTCAGTGTATTTCACTAATCAAATTAATGAAAACTTGCTTTACAATATGAAAACAAATCCTACTGTATTTGCTATCTTTGTAAATGTGTTTTAAATACTTACCTTAGTCTATGAATCACTGATATTAATGGTAAAATCATAAAAATGTTATGGTGAAATTGGATTGTGTTTTAAAACTGCTTAACACAGTGATTTTTATAACCTAATTGAGGTGTTAATAATTTTGTATTGATTACCTTTGCCGAGCTCGGTAGGTTAGTTTGCTTTGAAAAGAAAAAAATAACCTTTTAAAATAAAAATTTAGTGATCTTGGTGATTAAGTCCTTGGAGAAAAGTTAGCAAACATTTCTATCTCTCCCAAATAAAATTAAGGTCCCCACATGTAATGTTGTACTCTATTTTTAGCAGTATGGATCAGTCTGTGATTGAAATGAGCTTTTGGGACCAGCTGAGGGAGCTTAATGATACAAATTTAAAAACCAATACTTTGCAAGAGGAAAAAGTAGTTAAAGAAATTCAGTGGTAGCTATTAATGTCGTGCTAAAATGTCATGCTTTAATAGAAAGTTTGAAATAATTTCCTCAAATGTACACTTTTATGAGATCATCTGAAATGGCTTTTGGTTTTAATCAAATGAAAGTAGATTTTGTATAGTCATGATTTCATAGTATATTCAGCTGAGTGATAAATACATCACAGGGCCTTAATGTAAAGCTGTACCATCTTCTTTTACAGAACAATGCCCCAGAAGAGGTTGAAGAGGTAAAAACCAAGCAAGTGGGGACACCTGCAGTCTTAGTCACTGACAATGGATTTAGAAATAAAGTTGCACATTAGTCAAATCCCATCTTTTTTTTTTCTTTTTCTTTTTTTTTTCTTTTTTTTTGTTAGAGAAATATTTATGCTTAGTGTAAACATTCTGTGAATGAAGTTGATGCTTCCGTGGAATATATTAATATATTACTGTATATCCACATTTTCATGGAATGGTACAGTGGGAGACTGAGCAAACACTCTTCTGGCAACTTAGTGGAACAACTAAAAAGGCTTTGCATGCTTGCTTCTTTAAGCTGCTTTTTTCTTTAGTGAATACAGTAGTCTATATTTGATGAAAAGAAAAAGTAACCATCACCATTTACTCCCGATTCCCAGGAGAACTGTTAACAAGCTATTGGGCTTCCTGTCAATGTTAACTAAATCTAACTCATGCCAGACAATAGAACAGCTACCAAGGGATTATCCTGTTGCCCTTTGAGTATGGTGGATAGTAATCATTCGTCATTTGTAATCTTGTGTCCTTTTGCAGATCCCTAAAATATGTTGGATTATGATGTTGAAACAAATGTTGATGGAATGCTTGTCTTTTCCAGTCAACTCTGAATACATATAGTACGGTCTCAAGATGTTAAGAGTGTTGCAGTCTGTCTGACCCCCTTTGCAGGAGTAGTATAGTATGTTAATCAGATCTGCTTTGATGTGATCCGTATCAATGGACGGGTTTGGAAAAACCTCGATGTAAGCAGTCAGTGTTACTGGTGATTTATTTTGCTTTTTTGACCCTCTAGGATCCCCATTCACTTGTAAAGTATACTGTATTTGGCCTAATGTTTTCTAGATGTAAAGAAAATGGTATTTTTTAAAAAAAATTAATCTAGAAATTCAATCCTTTATGCACCAAAGTTGGCTTTGAAAAGGAAAGTAAAATCATTTTCTTGCTTAATAAGCAAGAAGCCGTGGATTTTTTTTAACTGACAAATAGAGATGCGTCTAACCTGTTAGTCTTTGTATGGAGACAAAAATGTTGCATATAGATAATAGGACGTTGCTTGTAAATATTTCAGCAGATTTGTAATATATTTTTATATTATGAAATGTACTGTAGATGTTTTTCTAGAGGCATGAAAGTTAAAATGTATATATTACGGTAGAAATAATATTGAAGGATATTGTAATTCACTAGTGCTGCCAGAAGAATTGTTTAAAAAAAGCACCTTCCTTAACAGTAAAAAAACCTTCTTTTACATACCTAAGGGACTATATACTACTGTTAGTATCTGTTGTAAGAACAAAAATACATTGAACATCCTTCCCAGAAATCTTAGAGGGATGAATAGTACCCATAATTAATTAATGGCTCTCCTTTCTAATAGTGAACACAGAATTAGTTTTTTCCTTACTGTTGGAAGGAACTAATATGTAAAATTTGTATGGATATATGCAGTCAAACTGCAGAGTTAGTCCTCCTTATTGGGGAGGAATTTACTACAGTGAAACTAATAACCAGCAGTTTTTACACTAAATTTTTATTAAATAGATTAAGACTTAAAGTAACCCTTTGGTTGCAGAAGTGAGCATATCCTAATGTAATACAAATGCATTCTGCATTGGTACTGACACGAGTCTTGCTTAGCTCCACTGGGTTAAAAATGTTACTTATATACACAAAAAAATAATCTTATCAACGTATGAAGTGCAGATTAAAAGCACCACTAATATAAGATGTTCTGGAATGGTTGTTTAATAAGGGTATTATTCATAAAATCTGTAGTGACGTGACTTTATTTTTGGAAAAAATGCAGTGTTTTGGTTTTTTATTTTTTTGCTTGAGCACTTCACCTACTGCTTTTTCTGTACCTATAAAGTAATCCGTAATCTTTGTTTCTTTTTTTGAATTTGTTATAAAATTGCCAAATAGAAGTGTTTCAGATATAGTTTGTATTTGTATTTTTTTAATTTTATTGCTTCATGAGTTTCTTGTAAGTCATTTATAATTGACAGATGATTGTAGACCTTGCCTGAGTATTTTTTCTAATAAAACAAAGCAAACAAACCTCATAAGCTTCAAAATTGTAAGTTTTCAATGAAGTTTTCAAAAAAATATATAAAAAATTACTATTTCCTCTGTAAGTTGTAACACACACCTTTACAGAATGGGGAATTCATGGATTCAAGTCCCGTGGTATTCATGTAAAATGTGACTTTTCCTGGGTTTGAGAAAACTATCATCTGGTGTTCTTGTGGTAGAGTTTCTGTTTTGGAAGGAAAAATCAGTTTAAATAACAAACATCTGTGAAGAAATGGATACATTGGAGTTAATTAAACTTTACATAATAGTCAAAAGGTAAGTGGACTTTTGGCTGGTTTTTACCTTGAAGTTATCGAAGTGAATTGCTAGAACTATTTATGCTTGAAAGTTATTTGTATTGTACAAATTTTGGAATTACTTGGTGCTGTTTTGTTTCAAAGGACAGTCCTGTTCTCCTCTAAAGCTGTGCTGCAGTTCTTGTGTGTGCCCCTGGGTAGATTTCACTTGTGTTGACATACCGGGTACATGGAACTGGCACAGTGTGCTGCGGGGCGCTGATCACTTTGTTCTGAAAATAATCTGATTCTTACTCTTGAAAAGTGTTTATGAAATAATTGGCCTCTCCTCTTTTAAGTAATTCCATGTGCTTTGTTTTGGGATATTTGGGATGTAACATTCAAAGGTTTCTCCCTGTCTTTCTCAAGAACATTTTTTTTAATATTAGGTTTTCCAGACATTTACGGATTGCACTCCCTCCCAGCTTGAGTGTTTATTTTCTTTGTAGAGAAATGTCAGCTCCTTGAAAGTCACACTTTTAAGGAGTTGCAGTGCACACAAATATTGTGTTCAAAATCACATTCTTTTGGAATGGGTTGGCTTGAATTTTACAATTTTCTGAAATGGAATAACAGGATTTTTGAGTGAGGGATGGTGTTTTGGGATTGAAGACCCTCTCTGCCTGTTGCTTAAGTGAATGGAAATTTTTGTCTGGGAAAACTTGCTGGCATTTGGGCATAGCACACAGCTGATTGTTTGAAACTAGATCTTACTCTGTTTGCTAAAGCACTTTAATAATCTGTTTATTAAAGACAGAACAGAAACAGATCAATATTTTCCTTATATTTACTTTGCATATAATTTTCTCAAATTACTGTGGATCTTTCAGATTTTGGCCAAATTGTGCAATAAGTTGCACTATATTTTTCTTCTATAGTCCATGAAGTAATTATAGCAGTCATTTCAATTTCAATTGCACATTAATTCTGGACTAGCTTCATTTGGGAACAAACAGGTGAATTGTGTTCAAACACGCATTGTTTTTAATGGTAGAAATTCTGGTTGATTTCTGTTCACTTCAGCTTTTCAGTACCGTGTATGAATTAATTAGTGCAGAAAACTGGTGTTGTTTAATACTTCAGTCTGAAATTGATGATTTATTTTCACTTAATGCTTTCTTGCCTTGACGTTTTAAATTTGTAAATGAACCTATCCTAAGTATTCCTCTTGTCATATTAATGTATGACAAGTACAACAGAAGAAGAAAGTCGTATAATAGGAAAGTTGACTCTTAAAAAAGCAGCTGAATCTGTGGCTCTTTCAGCCATTGGTGTTTATTTATTCCAAGAAAAGACTATTCTGGTAAACTCTGTTGGATCGACTTTTAATAAAAGGTCTGTATTATGTTTTGGGGGAGGGGGAGATAAGCACCACCTGCACTACTGTTTTGAGCAACACAAAAACTTATATTGCAACCTCAAGGTAGTTTAATTTCTAATTTCTGAAATTATTTAAAAATAAATACCTATTCTGATATAAAGCAGCTTACTGTCCTTTTCAGGGATGATGGCAGAATTGGGAGTTGCCTGTTGTTATTCACAAGGCTCCTGGTGCTGAGCTGTGTTGGAGCTCGTGGAGTGACTCAGCCCAGTAGTTGATGTTATCTTGTGTGCAGACTTGGAATAAGAAGGGAAGAAGGAGATGCTGTTTGTGAGTTTGGTGGCTCTTGGAAGGTTGAAAGTTCGTAATACTGTGCTCAGCTCTAGACTGGAAGGAACAGTGACCTAGAGATCTCTTCTAAGGCTCTACGCTTAAATTTTTAATTTTCTGTTGTCCCGTATTTTAAGTCAAAAAGAAAAGCAGTGTTCTGGTCTAGCCTGTTGTTTTGGTCCAGTGCTGTTTTGCTGCCAGCTATGCATCAAGTTTCTCATTTCCCCTTCTCTCCCACGTACATCCATGCACTTATCTCTAACTCTTACCTAGAGGGAAGTTAAAATCAGGATGTGTCCGATGTCGTAATGTAACTTACAGTGGAGTAAGTAAATGCAGTTCTAAGAGTAAGGAGAATAAAATTGTGTTGATTGCATATAAAAAGTGGGCTGTTGGTTGTCAGCCAGTTACAGATAAATTCAAGTCCTGCAGTTGTTTGTGAAGATTAGTACACTGTGATTGATGCTACATTATTTGTTTTTCCTATTTCTAAAACTGGCCCTTTGAACTTCTGTAAATCCTCCTCGGTAGTAAAGTAACAAATACTAAGTAATATGATAAATCTGTTTATTTCATCCCAAATGAGAGATAATTGCTGATAACATCCCCTTGGCTTGGCTCGTGTACCGGAGATTTGAGTCCTGTCTGTTGGATGCTGTTCAAAGGAATTGTCGGATTTTAATATCCTTTCGTCTTGGTGTTTTGCCTGTGTTTGTAGTCTCAGTGGAGGATGAGAGATCCCCACAAAGGTTTACTGTGAAGAACTGCCTCTGATTTGAGACAGTCAGTAGCCCTTCTGACTAATCAAGGGAAGTGAGGGTGAGACTGAGAAAAAGATAAACTTGGAGACTTTGTGAAATGATAAAAGGATATGCCTTTGGTCAGTTGGGTCAGCTGCCCTGATTCTGTCGTGGGCACCCCCAGCCCACTCCCTGGCAGGGCAGCATGAGAAGCCGACAAGTCCTTGACTTAGTCTGAGCTCTGCTCAGCAAAAAGTAAAAGGTCCGTGTGATACCAGCACATTTGTCATCCTAAATCCAAAACAGCACTGTACCAGCTACCAGGAAGAAAATTAACTCCATCCCAGCCGAAACCAGGACATAGTATTAGAGATTTAATGCCCCCGTCCAGACTCTGAGATCTCCTTTTTCTCAGTGTCATTGCTCAGTCATGTTTTTTGGCTTGTTTCATCCACATTGTGTCTAAGCTCGTGTGGCTCAGTGGGATTTGCACAGATGTACGGAGTCTGACCAATGCCTCGTTGACTTTAGGAGGATGTTGTTCCATATATTTGACTTGTCTACCTCTGTTCAAATCTGTTGTCTGAAACGTGGATTGTGAAATCAGGGGGAATGGAACATGATGTTGCTCATGATTCACTTAAGCCGAAATGCTCAACATGAGCCACTTAAACGTGTCTAGGCACTGAAATATATGTTTGGATTTACATAATTTCAAGGCCAAAAAATTAGTAAATGTATTGTTTTGGGGGCAAAGCCTTGGAATGTGAGATTAAAGACTGCCCCTAAGCAATAAAGGCATTTCCAACAGTTTTAATTTTAAACACTTTGCAGCTTTTACTTTCTAGCGAATATGAGGCAGGGGCTTGGACCTTGCTTGCTTTTTCATTCTTCATGTCGTAAATATTCTCTCCTAGAGCATGGAAAATAAGTCAATTACACTTAAAACTGTTTATTGCAGAGCAGATGTGTGCATACAGCAACTGTAGCTGAAAGCCCAACTATTTAATTAGCAGTTGCCTGCAGCTGGATTCTTTCTTCTTAAACAAGTGAGGAGGTAGGAAAGCAGAAGAGGATGTCAGGAGACATTCTGCTGATAGTGAGCAAGTTCATGTGTAATTACTTATTAAAAATTTTCCTGTGCCTCTGCTCAGAGTCACCATGTGGTGTTGCTGCCTTTTCATTGTGCTGTGCAGTCATCCATGAATTCCATGTCCTCACTGGCCAGGCACCTGTGCTGCCTCATTCAAGTAACATTTGATGGGGTTGTATGGCCTTAAGAAAGGAGGATCGTAGATCTGAAGGTTTTTTAATCATCTTGTGCTCATCTGCTAGTTTTGTTGTAGCTGTTCCCTCTACAGTTGTTGAGAGTTTGCCATCGATTTGGAGTCTGAAGATTTATGTTAGTCAGAGCTCGGAGTCTGGAAAGGGTTTCCTTATGGGTAGAGCTGTATGGATTTGCTGCTGGAGATGTGACATAGGCTCTATAGGTCAAATCCATGGTGGTGGTAGTTCTTTGTGTGTTTTACATCTCACTGACTAGTTACAAATAGCTTTTAAAGTGGGCAGATGCAGATAAACGTTGCTTGTATGTTGTAAAAATTTCAAAGAGCTGCTTTGTGGGTAAAAGGTGGCCTCTGTCTAAAACTAAACCGCATTTCTTGTTGTTCAGAAGTGAATTGCTGTGGAGAAAAGGTGCAAACAAAAGCTTACCTTGGCTGATGCCTCATTTCAGTAATTACAACAAGCTGTACAAACTGCTCATAGCAGTTACTGATGTATTTATCTCCTTGGACCCCTCTTTTTTTTTCTTCTTGGCTAAAATATTTGTTAATTTTAGTCTTAGAAGGTATATCATCATTTAGTAACTATTCCATGCATTCCAGTGGGAGCTGATTTCAGCAGTAGAGGATTCAAAGATATTTTAAGCTGGAGGACAGTAAATATCCAGTAAATATCAAGACATGCAGCCACACACTGTGCAGTTTACAGAAAATACAAATGATGTTCATGTCCCACCCCAGTGTTCTCCCAGGTGCTCAGATCCCACACATCACAGTACATTTCCACTGTGTGTGTGTGTTAGGATCAAATGTAATTTCCCGACAGTCTGTAACCAAAAGGTGGCAGCAGCCTACCACACTAAACTGTGCAGAAGTTAATGTATCACTTGGTGCTGAGTGTTCAGTTGCTTTTCGGAGCCAGCCTCCTTGTGTGCAGTTTGACTTGTTGATACAGGATGCAGTTGTGTATTAACAATTACCTGCAGCTCTCCTCACTGCTTTTCTGGTTGGTCTGTGTCTCTCAGATGTTGCAGAGGAGAAGAGAAACTGCCTTATCTTTTAATAAAACTGACTCCTAAGACTGAAAATTCTTGAAAGAAGTATTTTATTACCCAAGTAGTGAAAAGATTGAACATTATCACATTTTGTAAAATGTGGCTGGGTAATTATGGTGCTTGGGCACTTTCTTCTCTGATTACCTTTTCTTTACCAGTGATGCCCAAGATTTCACTTTTCGTGGTGGCACCTGATCATTTTCCTGAAGGGGCATGACAAGAATTCTGTATTTTTTGTCTAAGTCGGTTGCATATCACATGTAATTGGGTAGGTAATCAGATTATTGGTATTTGGGGTTTTTTTCCCTCCCAAAATGAAAAATTGGGCAATTTCAGCATGAACTAAAAACAAACAGACCAACAACTTTTGTGTTCCTGCAAATTGCAAAGCATTTCACGTTACTATCCACTTCATGAAAAATGCTGCTGGAATCAGAATCATGGTTTCTTCTTTTCCTGAGTAACCCTTTCACAGGAAACTGATTTTTTTGTTCCTAAAATGTGTAACCATGTACAAGGCAGGATTAAAGCAAACTTTCTAAACTCACAGCTGCAGTTGCCCTCTGAATTGTCCAGTATTATTTGTAGAACTCTGAAGAAACCCCTTTTTCCAAAAAGTGGTGTTATTTGGTTTGCTTTCTGCTGTATTTCTTGAGTTGCGTGAGGTCCCTAATGGCTTTTGATGCCCCAAAACTTTGCTGTGCATCTGCTGTTTTGTAGCAGTGTCCTACATAACCTTTATCCTTCGGTAAATGAAACATGGTGGCACATGATTCTGTTCTCAGTAAGAAGGGGAATTGGCGCAGGATAATGCAGGGAACAGAGCTGCTGACATGCCCAGGGAAGTGGGTGAGTCGTCATCCCTGGAAGCGTTCAAAAAACTTGGATGTATTACTTGGGGACATGGTTTATTGATGAACAAGGCATTGCTGGGTTAACAGTTGGATCTTAGCTTTTCCAACCCTAACTGTTCCATGATTCTGATGACGTGCAGTGTCTCACTTGCTTATGCTTAAAGCTTGAAATTCAAGCTAACACCTCAAAAACTGTCTTGCGTGGCTACGTGAGGAAGGACACAGCAGTGGATAGGCTGTGCCCCACACCTAACCTGGGAACTGCAGACCCTGAGCCTTCTCTCATCCCAAACCCTCTGGCTGGTCCTCTCATTCCATCACTGAGCAGTTGCCTGGAAGGTGGCCTGCTGACTTTCTCACCACCCTCTGTGGCTTTCTAGGGATTCCAGTGATAACATTGCCACCTTTCCGGTGTACTCGTGGTTAGTCTTGGACTCTTTGCAGTTTCAGGTAGAGATCAGTTCACTGTTGCAGTTGGGTCATACTTTCCAGTTTCTAGACGACAATGAGGGCTAAAAATACGTGAGATTAATGGCAGATAAGTGTCATACAAAGGCAACCCGTCAATCTAGACTTAAATCTTACTATTGCTGTGGCGAGGACTTGCAAGGAGAAGGTGGTAAGAGGGAGGTTTCTTACACAGCCTCTTTTCTCTGCCTTCGGGTCCAGTTTGTTACTTAATGGGGAGTGAACATGTGTTTGTGGGGGGGTTTGGCAAACATCTCAGCTATGTAAGAATTTGTTGAACCAAATTCAGTGTTGTTGTTCAACTCAGTAGTCATCCAGAATGGGTGCAGAACTCTGCCAAAGCAGAAGTACGGAATTTATTTACTTGTTCTGCCATCATGTGAAAGGCAAGGGATGATTATGAACCTAGAAATAATAATGGGATAGGGGTAAATGAGTCACGGTTGAAAACTAAACTGGAGATGTTCTGGGGGATTTTTCACAGTGAGATAATTCTTTTTTCTACATTTATGCAAAATAAGTTGTTTTCAAATGATCCATGTGGTTTTGAGAGTTTTTTAGTATTAGCGAGGTGCTCATCAGAAGTTGCAGAAGAAATCAGATTGTCTTGTTTGTAATCCATGGTGCAAGTTGTTTTTCTTTATCGACAAGCTTTCTAATCAGCATCTTTGTCGAAGTGGAAGATGCATTTACTGCCCGTGTGGATTTCCTCCCTGCCCCCAACATCACTGGCGTCACCAAATAGTCTTTAGGTTTTTACTTCTATAATTTGGGCAGCTATTTTGGGTTCATTCCCAAAGTGCCTCCTGAATGTGAATACACAAACGCTGAGTAACAAAGTCACAGACTGCCTGTGTACCACAAAGCCAAAGGTCAGCTCATGTAAGGGGTGATTTGAGTCATAAAAATGTGTATTCCATGGTCCTTTGTGTGTTTCGTAGGATGTACTGTTGACTTTACAGTGAGATCTATTTCTTTGTAGTTTGCACAGCCAAAAGGAGTGCATTTTTCCTATTATTCTTTTAACGAACAAATCCACTGGTTGATGTGTGCTGTACACGACAGTAATCTGGCAAGTGGTGGCGAGTATGTCACTAGGTTCTGGCTGCATACTTAGGAAGGGTTCAGGCTTTCATGGAGCTTAGGAAACTCTTGAAATTACAAGTCAGTTATTGGTGTATCTTTTTTGTGCATGGTCACCATTTGTTTTCAATTATGGATAACTTTTTCCAAAGCTGATTTTATTCCAAGCAGTGCCTAAGCATGAGGTCAGTGAGGAGAAATGATTTCTTGGGCAGGTTTTATCTTTCCAGTGGTTAATTTATCACTTCTGTAAATAAAAGATAGTCTGGAATCTGCATTCTTTTATATTTCATTGTTAAGCTCCAGCCATGCCAAAGAGTAGCGACGGCAAGATATTTCGCAGTCCTATAAAGCAAAAAAAATTGCCAAGTGATAATCCCATTTTTATTCCAGATGGATGAGGTGATCCTTTTCATATCCACCGTAATTACAGTTTATGAAGCAGCCAACTCAATACACAAGCTGCCATCTGCACTTCATCAGTTTCTTTTATAACAAGGGACAAAGTTTTAGCTGTCAGTGGGACAGATGATGTGTGTTTTGAGTGATTGTATACTTTAAAAGTATAAATCCTAAAGTCAACATATTCTTCTGTTCTTGTGTGCAGTTTCTTCCTTTCCTCCTTTGAAGGTCGATTGGCTTCAGCTTGGGGGCTTTTTTGTGGTCATACCGCAAAAGAAGCCATGCTGGTTTGGTTTGATTTGGGGCTTTTTTGTTGGTTTGTTTGGGGTTTTTTTAACAGAAAAGGGGCAGGAAAGGAACAAATGGTTCACAGGGAAAAAGCATGAAAGATGCCCTGACATTGCTTCTATTCTGACCTTCCTTAGATTTCCAGTGCTTAAACATCTTCCCTATCCGGAGGCTTTTCAGGACAAATCTGGGGTGTTGGTAGAACAGAAAAACCATTTCCTATGCACCCTCTGTTGGTGTCCAGCAATTTCTTCTTCATGGGTTGTCATGGTTCAACATCTGCTCCAAATTTTTCCATTTTTGCCCTGCAGCTGCGGTCCTCCATGTTTCCTCAGACTCCCTTCCTCTTGGGGCCAGCTGTGCTGTAACTTCCCAAGACACCAGTGACCACAAGGGGTTTGGAGGCAGAAGACCTGTGTTCTGTTACTGCGTGGTTTAATAAACTGCCTGACAGTGGGTTTTTACCTTTTCCTGGTTTTGGCAGTCACAGGGACACCTCACCTAAGCACAACATGTTTGCCAAAGTTGATGGAATTTGGTCCTGAGATTAACATCACAAAGTAAGAATGGGGAGAAGGGAGGTGTGAAGGAATATGCTTCTTACAGCCTTCTTCATATCCATAACTGCTTGAAACTTTAATTCTGCTGATTAGCACTGAATATAAAAATGTGTTTTCAAGCTGCTCTTCCATTCCAGCACAAGTGTTACACTATAACAATCACAAAGGCTCCCTGCTGCTTTTAAAAATTGTTACAAAAAAGTAGCCACACACACTTAACAGGTGTTGAAATGCCACAGAAGCCTGATGTGGGGATGTGTGTGACTTGACGCACAATTGGCTTCAGAAATCCATACAAAAAATAAATTGAGACCCAACACTTCGATATTGTTCCGATGGTCTGCATCTGATAATTTTTATTTCTACTGATTAGCATACACAGCTTTCCCACCTCTATTTTCTAAAATGTTTTGAGGAAAGAAAATACATTTTATCTTGTCTTCCACAAAGAAAAGGGTACTTTTTGTTCACTGTTCAAATGAGTTTTATCAAGAAGTGACTAGAGAGACTTAGGTCTTTTTCAAAGACAGAGATATAAAGTGTATCTGCTGTGTACATGAGAGCAACTATCTTAACTATTCAGGTTAACCTGATCCTACCCTCATCTTGAGTGCTCTGTGATGAATTTGTTGGAAAGGTAGTCTCTGAAGATGGACCTCTTTTGTCAGTGCATCTGAGTCTGAAAGAGTGAATTTTCCCAAGAACTTACACTGTTGCAAGATGTGAATTCCTTGTAGTCAGTTTTCTGCAGTGGCACCACGGCTTTTCTTCAGCCAGGTGTATCTGAGAAAGGACATGACACCAGCCTGGAAAGTGGCTGGGATAAAGATCCCTTTGTGCTTGTTATGCAGACAGGCTCTGGTTTTCTCAGTGTAAAGTCAGCTTGTAGTTCTAATGTATTACACCATACCATATTGGATGTCTTGTTTGGATGCGTAGATTTTTTTTAAAAAGAAAGAACACTTTTAAAGGAGGAAATCTCTTTGATTTCTTCATCACTGAAGAAATTCCCCCTCACCATCACTGAGGGGGAAACGTGCCCACAAACCACATTAAAAAGGCAATTTGTCCTGCTGTTAATGCCTCCTCTTGCTTCTCATTTGTCCTACTAGTCAGGGGACTCTTAGTTACCTCTGTATGAACTTCTGGATTCTGGCATGATCACTGGTTTTGCTGCATTCCTGGTCTGTTTAATACTGTGAGATAAATGACCCCAAATGACTGCAGTCTTCTGGACCTGTTCACTATTATTAGCAAGGTTCCATGAGAAATCCAGGGGCTGATGCATTAAGCAAGTCCTTCAGTAAACACAAGTTATCGGAAAGTCCTGTTTTAGCAGCAGAGAGTACAGCATGTCTAGGGCTGATGCCTGAGTTAGCTGTACTAGTATTTCTAAATTAACAAAGTATTCACTGTGCTAAGCCTGTTTTATCAGGCAGCTGCCTTTGAGATGATTACGTGAAAGGAAAAATTTTGTAAGATTTTTTCAGTTTGGGCTTTGTTTTCCAGCCCTGAGATAGTGATAGATTAACTAGGCTTAGCCTGGAGTGTGTGTGTAAATGAGAGACAGCAGGCTCTCATGCATGAGTAAGGGTACAAGCAGTAATGACCAGCAGGCTGCTCCTGGTTGTAACACAGCAATAAAATATGAGGCACTGGAAATTGCATCTGCCTGTAGTATAACACCAAACCACAAGGTCAAATAAGGTTTGAAACCAGGCTGCAAAAGAGAAGCTACACTTCAGCATGCTGCTCTGTGAGAAATGTCTGACCCTCCCTCCGAGTGATACTTGCCTCATTGATTGCACTGATTGTGAAAGCACAACACAGAACTTTTCTTTGTGGCAAGGTTCTTAGGAGGAGGCACGGGATAAGTGTGTTTGCAAGATGCAGGCACACTCATCCCACTGCAGAGAATTCATACAGCTAGCTCGAATTTTGTGCACCTCACCTTATGGCAAGCATCAAGCTCTGACTGCTCCTTTTACTGCGGACAGAATATGAGGAGCTAGTACAGAACAGTACCTGAAAAGGACACAGTACGAGACTGGATGTAGTTAGATGTCACATCAACGTCTTTGAAGTCAAGAGCTAAACTGAGGAGAGTGTTTTCAGGTAGACGAGCTTCATCCTCACCCCAGTGAAGTGACACTATGTGTTATTTAATTGAGTATCTGATGTGCTGTATACTACTGGGATTTCCAAAACAGCCATAAGTCCTTAGAACTGCTAACAAATAAAGGTGAGTATGGGTCTCTTCACTGTGTAATAGAATATGGTTGATAGAATAGAGAACAAGGTATTCTGTATTAATTTACATATATTACTAAACATATATCCATTATCTATGCAGAATACATATGCTCTGCTTATCAGAGTCTTTTCAGCACTCTGGTTGATAGCAGCATCGTATGTATTTCATAATATGGACAAATTCAGAAAATCAATGAGAAATTTAAAAAGAAATACAGTTGAAAACTTCACATTGCAGGAGAGTCAACTGTGCTACAAAGGAAAACCAAATCTTGTATGTTTGACTTTTCATAATTCTTATGGGGCTGTGGGTTTGTTTGGGTTTTTTTTAATTTATGGTTTTGGTTTTGGTTTGGGGGTTTTTTTGAGACTGTAGTGTAGTGTAGACATCTCACATACTACTGGGTGCTGTTGGAACAAGTCTGTTCCTAAATATGATCAAATTAAAGGTAACGGTGTACCATGGCATTTTCAGGATTGGTAGTCCACAGCTGCCTAATTTGTTGTGAAGCCTCTTGCCGTGAAAACCTCATTTACTGAAGTTTTCCTTTCTCCATCTGTCTGCTGAGCTGCTTTCAGAGAGCCACAAGCTGCAGTTGTGTGTCAGACTGCTCAACCCCATCCTAGGCATAATCCTTACTAGTTAGAGTCCATGTTTTCCCTGATTTCTCTATTTTCCATGCTAAAGCATAAAGCTATTGTTCTATAAAAAGGAGCAAGATTAATGTTTTTAAATGAAGGAGAGGGCATGATGTGATGTCTTGGATTGAAAGAGCTTATTTTTCTTGTGGAGTACCAGAAATTTAATTTTTATTTCTGTGCAGCTTCGTTAGTGATGTTTTATGTAAGCTTTTGAATGATGTCATTTTATTAATTGCAGCTGATATGATTGTAACCAGGTGGTTTTTTGGGAATTTGTGTGGAGGAGAGGCTTTTTTCATAGGCACCTGAGACCTAATCTGAAATGAGGCCTTTGGATAGGCCAGCACTTGTGGAACAGCAGGATCTTCACAAGATTGTGTGGGTGTGCAAGGCAGGGAAGTGCACCTGTGGAAGGGAAGGTGGAAGTGAGATCCACCAGAATTATCTCTCTGACAGATGATAAGTTTAAGCAGCTGAAAGCAATTGTAATGACAAGTAGACAAGGTTGCTTCCAGACCAGGGGTAGAGGGGAAAAGGTGTGATTGGCAGGCTCGTGGCATTTAGTCTCACGTGAGTTAATGTGAGAGATAAGCTCTATGTAACCCTAAGGGCTGCTCTTATAAATCCAGCTTAATTTGCAAGTTAAGGTCTGAACACTAAATATGTTGTTCCTGTTTTATCTGACTAACTTTGTCTTCTGCAATGCTCTGAGGTTAGGTTTTGTTCTGTGATGTTACAGTTTTTAGCTGTGCACCCTGGTAGTGGGAGGTGAGCCTCTAGCCCTGCAGTGATAAATGTGCTCCAGAGAGTTTTGTAAGTGGGCTTAAAAGAAGGATGTTACCAATTTTGATCCTAAAGCAGTGTATGATTTATTAATTTTTAAATGTACCACCAATTATATGTGAGACATCAGCAGAGAACTGAGTGTTTAGGACTCTGCATGTGTTCTAGGCTTTGTCAAGAGTGTGGTACAGATTCCAAAAAGAATTGCATGGAACCACAGGCAAAGTTCTTTAGGTGTGAACGTTTGTTCTTACATGTCTTGGGGATGCTCTGGTTTTGTGCTGTCCTGTTGCAGGTGTGGGTTACTCCAGGGAGAACTACAGGCCCTCGTTCAAACCATGGTGATAACGAAATGGGGGAGCACTGCCTGCAGCCTGAGCGTGAGGATGAGCCTGAGGAGTGGGATCGCTGCAGCCTTTGGCACCTCCCCTCAGCAACAGCCATTTCTCTGGAACGTGTGTGTCAGCAGGAGAAGGAAGGGGTCTGATGGAATTCTGTCTTTCTTTTCCAGAGTATGCCAGGTGTCTGACATTTGCAAATCTGGAGTAATTGAGATTCTCTAGTGGGGAGCAGGAGAATGTCCTGGCCAATATTACTGTGGGCTTGGATGGTTCAAAAAATAGAAGGGGAAGGTGCCAAAAAGAATCAAAATGCAGTGGGGTATGCCCCATTTGCCCACAGCAAGTTTAAATTTAAATGTTTTCTTTCATTCAGCTCCTTCCTTCTTGAGTACTTCACTTGTTTTCACTCTTGCTCATGTTCTGTTTCTTTTCCCTATCTTTTTGGGAACTATATCCAGTTTTCATGAGCATGATTTAGTGTTTTCTACTGTCATAAAAATAAGGCTGGTTTACAAATTGGGCCACCCAAGTGTGGACTATTATGTCAAAAAAGATGGTGCAGGAGGTCTGGGCTTGCTGATTTTATTTATTTATTTATTTATTTATTAATAGCTGTGGAAGTGAGTATAGTTCCCAGGAGATTGCCAGAGCTCTGTGGAATGGAAAGTTTATTTCAATTCACCTCCAGCTAGTGGATGCAAGCCCGAGAGCTTCGATTGCTCTTGATCCAACTGTGACTGCAGTTGTTTCTCTTTCAGTCTAGGAATTATTCTTTTTTAAAGCAGCTCCATGAGAATGGTACCTCTGTTTCGTTCTAACAGGACATGCCAATAATTCCATTCTTCAGATGCACAAAAGAGGCTTTTCAAGAAAAACAGTTATTCAAGTAGAAATTACTGTAGGTGTGCAGAAGCCCCAACTGCAGTAGTGTTATATTGTGGTCTTCTGAATATTGACCTCCTCTGGAGTGCATTTGTCTCCCTGTTCTTCTGTTCAGGATTTGTGACCTTTATTTTTGACCCCAGCACTCTTGAAACAAGCTATAGAGTCTCTCCTCTGCTGCTCTTTGTTTCATCCTCAAACTTCTTATGAATTTTTTTTGGGTTGATTTTGTTGTTTTTTAAAATGTTTTAAATTTCAAGTTCTCCAGAGAAACAGGGGTACAGAGAGTGAGATACCAACCAAATCACTACATTCATTATGCACCACCTCCCAGGCTAGCGAAAAGTTTGTACATTCATTCTCTGCTCCAAGACGAGGGTCACGAGTTCCTGTTCATGCTGCTGCAGTGTCTAGAGAAAAGGTAAATATTTGTAGAAAAGCTACAATGAATAATGACTCCAACTGCGGCTACAGCAGTCATCTGGGGAGCAGCCACCTACCTAAATATTGCTATTTTCTAAGCTGAAGGGTTATTTGCATAAAGGTGGTGCAGATCCTGTGGGAGACTTTGCTCCTTCTGTGACCCACATGGGTCATGCTACGATGCCTAGAACTTCATAACACCTGAGTTTTGTCACCTAAAATAGTCCTCTGATGACATCTAGGGTTATAGGGGAAGGGTTGTAAAGGAAGAAAGACAGTTGAAGGTGGAGCAATGCTCTGCTAGGAGTGTCAGGTGTTGGCCCCCAGGAGGATATGTAATAAAGTATTTTACCTCTCACTTCCCAATGGAGGAATGGCTGCTCATCCTTTCTTTCTCTTCTTCCTGCTCCCAGTTACACTGTCCCTTTCCAAAGGCAGCATGTTCAATGTGGGATGTATGAGAAGCCCATGCCAGAACTGATTTGGAAACATGACCTGTTCTCCTTCACATGGGAAGAAGATGCAGTATTTGTACCCAACTACCCTCTTTTTCCATGCTTTGGAGGAGTCTGGTTCCTTTCTCTCTGCTTTTTAACATTGTTGTCCTCAAAACCAGCTGTTTTGCTTCATTTCAGAGGGAGATTCTGCAGAAGGAGATTATATAGCTACATGCAAATGTATATTTAAATTTATACATGTGTATCTGACTGAAGATACAGGTAAAGGGGCGATTTCATGTCACATATCCTCAGGGCTTGTTTTTTAACTCTGAGCTTGCAGGAAATGCAGGTATTTTACAATGACACAGCTAAGACTTACCAGAGAGCAAAATTATTATAACGTAAGTGTCTATCTGCATCTACAGAGCAGGTGGTTAGCAGTGTGGAACTAAATGAGATGAGTACTCAGGTGCTGCATAAATTGAGAAGGCAATTCTCTCTCCTGTTACTGCTCCTTCTCTGTTCATTCACCGGATATCTTCCTGAAAGAAAACCAGTATGTGGAGAGGAAATAATGCACACTGAGACCTTGACTCTCCAAGAGTCAGTAAGAATTTGTCCAGACCTGAGCAAGAGGAACCACCCTGCTGAGCCCATGGTTTAGAAATGTCCTCAGGAATCCACAATAAACTAACGTTTGTTCTATGGTGTGAGGAAATTGTACAATGAGAACCAAAAGAAAATCAGCTAACAATGGTTTATTCCCATTACAACCATTATCTAAAGTAGTGCTATCAGCTGTGACTGTAACAATCTGGTCTCTTCTCACTAATCCATCTGCTTTTTAGACCTCAGGATTTGTAAATAGTAGTAGAGCTTGGACTTAGTCTGGTTATTCTCTTCCAAACTGTCTTGTTAATACAATGGTATAAGCACAACCTGGTGTTCTTTGTGGCACTAAATCATGCCACTGAATGTGACACCTGAACACTGCTCATGTCTAAAATGGAGTTGGCTTTTGTGACTATAATGCGTTCCAGAACATTGTGGGGCACCAACTGGAAAGCTTGTGCACTGTTGGAGCTCTCGAGTACTTCTGTGGTCTTTTGTGTAATACAGCTGAAGTACAGTTCCTCAGCAAGTTCTGGTATGCAGCCTCTGAAATGATGTCTACTGTCACTGGACACTGTCCAAATATTTTGGGAACTTGGTGTTCTTGGTGGCTTGTGAAACTGCCTCCATCAGACTTGGATGGCGTTCTTGGTGTACTTCTGTGAAGGGCTGGTATCAGATGTGTAGAATGATATGTTGAGCATCTCTGTGGGATGAAGCAATCTGTGCTGCTGGATCAAATAATCCATCCAGATTATTGCGCCTCCCATCTGCATTTAACTGTGCAAAGTCCCCCTGACTCTGAGGGACTTGTGGGGTCTGTACTTCCCCAGAAGGGAAGGAGGAACAAAACACCTTGTAGTAAATGGTGATGGTTTGAGAAGTTTCTGCCAAAACCCAGAACCTGCCTTTGCTCTTGGACTCCCAAGCACTGTGAAGTTCAAGAAAAGAAGACTCAGGTTGCACCCTTGGTGCCTCTTTCGTGGGAGGAGACAGAGTAGGACATGTGTTTGCCACATGATGGACAAGAGTTTTCAACAGATTCTGGGCTTTCCCTATGAGAGGGACAAACATCAGGGGTGAGATCCATACTGGCTGGTCCCTCAGTGTTATTGCTGGTCAGCTAAGTGACCTTTCTTTACTCTGCAAACACTTGGGGCATTGTGTATTTTGATTTCAGACTACTGGAGTTCAGAGACAATAGTATCTTTTATGGGGTCCACAGGATTTACTTATATTGTTGCAACTGGCTTGCAAAGCTGCTGTTATCCTATTTCTCAGATATTTCTGGGCTCACTGTCTTAGCTTTAAGCATAGTCACTAGCTGAGTTAGAAACTGGTAACACCTGAGTACACAGAAGGCAGGGAAATGCTGAAATGGAAGAAAATCTCAAGGGCCTGATCCTTCTTAGTCTGGGATGTAAGCCAGTTCCAGTGGGGGTCTTGTTTGGCATATGAGGTGCTTGCAGGATCAAGTCCTGAACTATCCAAAAGCGTGTGCAAATCTTTGAAGGGGCACTGATTTAGGCTGTTCTGTTCCAGAGTAGCAACGTGTGGTGTGGTTGTACTCCAGGCACCGCTGCGAGGGTGGATTATGGGGGGAAAACTGCCTGCAGAACTGTGGGCGAGTTCCTGGGCCCACAGGGTGTGAGGCAGAGCAAATATCCCCTTTGTCCAAGCAAAACATGTCAATCAATTAGAGCTTTTTTTTTTTCAGTGAATGATCCCTTTTCTTCACATGGTCTTGTGCACAGGAGCTCAGGGCAGCAATATTGGCTGGGGACATTATGGCTACACCGTGGACAAGCCATAGCATAAAGCAGCGTGTTCACTGAAGTTTGGGCAGCAATGGAGGGGGTAAGTAGAAAGCTTTGTTAGGACTATAAACCTAAACCTTGTGGATGGGTTCCAGGCCTGGAATCTCTGGTAGATGCTCTGGGCTGGGTGGTGCCATCAGCACCCTTTGCAGTCCTCAAGGTGCTGCATGAGGAGATGGGTGCTGGCCACAGCCCTAGTAACACATCCCTGCTTTCAGCCTTCTGAGCTTGGCGCAGCTCTGTGTTGCTTGTTTCGGGTCTCTCTGCAGGGCCCCAAATACATAAGCCCTTTATGGGTTCATTTGTTAAGGTCCTGAGACCCTTGGTCTAATTCTGCTCTCTGATCTTTGAGCAATTGTAGAATAACTGGAAATGTTGGAGTGGAGCTGCTCCTCTCATGGCAAATAAGTGTTCAGATGGTTGAGTTTTATCAGTGTAATTTCCTCTGTTTTCCTGCATCCAAAAGGACAGCAGACAGATCCCTTTTGCATGCTGGGGAATTAACCTCATTGTGCCAAGCTCCAGGCTTGACGTGTCTCAGGCCTTGTCCGTATCTTATGGGAATTGACAAGTGCCCCTGTCTTAGCAGGATAAAGCCTTTGCTTTTTGACTTGTATTGAGGGGAAAACAGGGTCTCACTTCAGACCAGAGGGGATGATAGTTGTTCATTATTACGTGCTTTGTTTGAGTGGTCTCTCCTCTGGCTCAGACCCTGCTGGAGTCTGGATGAGACGCACCTGCTGCGTTTGTAGGTGCCAGAAGGACTCTGGACTGAAGTGAGTTTCACCTTGGGTGAAGCTACATGATCTATGTATTCTCTGGCAATAAGTCCCCCAGTTAATCAGTCTTTTCCTCACCCTGTGGTTGCAGTGGGTGGATGTTTGGCAGCAGGCTGTGCTTTACACGCCCCTGAATTTCAGCCCTGACCTTGGAAGTTGATGGGAGCTACAGCACTTTGGGATTGAGTTGTTATTGTCTAACTGGCCGCATTGATTGGTTTTTCTTGGACTCTTAATCAGCTGCAGTGTTTGATGTGTAGATGACTTAAGTTTGCTTTGAAAAAATAGATGTTTTGAATTACCTATTATCTTGCACAAAGTGAAACTATTTGCCCAGCCCCATGGTTGCCTTAGAGACTTGCTGCAAACAAGACAGAATCATGAGCTTAATATGAGGAATGTCCAAAGGACAAGTATGTGAGTGTTGAAAACAGAAAAATGAAACAACATGATTACAACATCTGTCAAAGGGTAGGAAACTTTGAAATATTTCAGTTTTATTGTATACTGGTTACAGGTTTTTGGAACCTTAGGTCAGCACCTGGCATTTGTGTTTCTTCCTGAAAACCTTTAAGTGTTTCAGTCAACATTTAATCCATCTCTTCCCCTCTGAGCCCTCAGACTGCTTTGCTCGAAGGCAGGAAAAGTCTACTTGTTTCAGACAACATGGGGAAAAAATTTGTTCTTAGCATTTGGGAAATAGAAATCCAAACCCTGGAGTTCAGTCTTGGGTTTTATTTGGAATCATGGTTTCTAAAACTATCATAGTTTTAGTAGTTTTATTATTAGTATGTAAAAATTAAAGATCAAAGTTGCTGTTAAGCTTTCATTTATAAAACAGTTAAAACTGGTTATCTAGCATATCCTGCAAGTTTATAGAAACAGAGTTTTTTATATAGGCTTGTAAACCAATTATTAAAACATCTGTGAATCGTTTGATACTACATTTTGCAAATAGAATATTAATGGGTACAGCAACAATGTGTGGGCAACTTAGGATCCCAGTCCTTTAACAAACTTTGCCCAGATGGAACTTTTATGTTCACGCATTTCACTACATCTCAATTGCTTCTAGAGAATTCCCCACAGAATCTAGGATCTGCTGGCAAAAATCTGTTGAAGTGGAGCCTTAGGATTTTTAAATTTTCTTTTAAAGTTACCAGAAAGGAGGTGGGTTTTTTTTTTCAGAGCCGTAGCATGGAGAGTACGTAACCTTCTGCTTATTTGACTAAATATACAAAAGGTGTAGCTTTCTGCTGGGTTCCATGTTTAAAACAGTTTTAGTAGCTGTTACTCTCCACCTAATGAGAATCTTGAGGTTTTCAATCCAAGTTAACTCTGCAGGCTTTTCCTCTTCTGTCCCCACTGATCTCGATGGCCTAGTTTCATGTTGTCTGCCTTGTTTTCCTGTCTTTCATTCCATTTTAAGTGTAGGTTACTTTTCATGAATGTCAGGACAAAAAGTTTCTGGGCTTTACTGAGGGAGGAAATCAACTTGCATCTCAAGACAAGTAATTGATACCTGTGGAATAATTTCACAGATACTGATGAATATTCTCGTTTTTGAGCTTAAAGGCTTTCCAGAGTAATTCACATGATGAGTAATTGGTGCCAAACAACAGAAACAGGATTTTTCTTCTAAGCAATTTTGTTTTTCTGTGTATTAGGGGGAGTGATCTGGTTACTGTTATATGACATGCTAAACCTTCAAAATGAAATAAAGGTTTGTTGTGTTGTCAAGGCATCCAGTCAGAAGCTAGGAAAAGAGAGCAAACAAAATCAGGTTCTAGAGACAGGAAGTTTTTGTTGCAGCAGAGGCCTATCTATGCTTGAGGGTTTGTCCTGTGCAAAGCCAAATTGCTTTTTATTTCATCAGCGTTGCTGCAAAATTCTGAAGTCCTAGTGGCACACAAATTATTCATGTTTTCAAACTAAATTTCGTGTGCCCTCAGTAAATAATGGCTTTACCCTTGCAGATGAGAACAGAGAGATCTGACTTTGCCCAGCTCTGATCCACTTGATTTCAATTGGGATTTCACAGAATGTGTGTCCTGGTATAATCGCCATCAGGGCTTGGAATTGCTGCAGTACGGGGACAACACTTCCAAATGCACTTGGGTCATAACAGGGTCTAAAATGACTAGAAGTCTGTGGAGTTACTGCACTGCAAGTGGAATTCCAGCACATTTTGCTGTGTATGAAACACTCCCCAGTCTGCCAGCATTCAGATTGTGTGGTTATGTACCTCTTGTGTAAGGTTTTATGCACAGCTTTGTTCGGAACTGCTTACTGGGATCACTGACCATTGTTTTTAACTGCTCCACAATAATGCTCCTGATCAGTGATTTCTCACTAAATTATCTCTGGGGGAAATTACCCAGAGACATCCTGTTGGAATGTCCTGTAGACCTACGGTGTCATGTTTCATGTGCAGGACTTAGAATCATGGAATGGTTTGGGTTGGAAGGGACCTTAGAGATCATCCAGTTCCAGCCCCCTGCCAAGGGCAGGGACACCTTCCTCTAGAACAGATTGCTCCAAGCCCCATCCAACAGTGGGCCACTGTTTTTATGAATGCCATTCCATTCAGCCCTTCCCTGATAACAAGTTAGGATTCAGTAAATTACTGTACAGATGCAGAGCTCTTGTTTTGAGAGTCAAAGTAATTTAGCCAAATGCATAACTGCTGCACTGGAAAAAAAAAAAAGAGCAAATCAAACAGATGTCTGGTCTGTTTTGTTTCCTGCTGCTTCCCAGATGCAATGTTTTCCTATAGGATACTCATCTTGGAAATCTTTGACATGTGCACACTTTTTTTCGCATAAGGAGTGAGCATGTGAGCTAATTCCTTACACTGAAAAAAACTCAAACAACCAACTATAAATTATGTGAGACAATTTTGTATGTACGTGTGCCTTGTTTCTTGAGCGAGAGAAAATAAGACCACCTGGTAAGCAAACATTTAAAAACATCGAATTCAAGCCTCTCTGTATGTGTGTGGTCATAGATAATATCCTTTAAAAGCTCCAGAGGCCTCTGTATGTATATATTTAAATAAGGAACAAAATGACATTCAAGTCAGGAAAACTTCATAAATCCAAGTGTGGTGTTAATCTGCCACACTCTGTGTTTTCTGACTATGCACTTAAAACCATAAGCAAGAGTTTGCTATGAAGTGAAAGGCAATTGAAAGGCAGCATCACGCTGTTACAAAATCTTAAATTTGTCCAGCCAAAAATGAAGACTTTTTTTAGTCTTAATTTCAGTCTTAAACTCATTGAACTACATACTGTTTTTAGGGAAAAAACCAGCACAACTCATCATAAATCTCTAACCCATCCACTCCTGGAAGGAGAGCTGGAAACCTGTGTCTAGCACAGAGAATCCCAAAGTGAGAGGTGGAGAGAGCACGTGCAATGCAGCATGGCCAGCACGTGAGACAAAAGGTACCACTCAGGGAATATCAGTTTCATGCTCAAAACCAGGGACTGAGATTGCACAACTGGTTGGACTGGAACTGTGGATTCTGCCTGTAATGCTTTCCTCGATGAACTACAGGACGGCAGCCCCCACCCAGGAAGCTCTTCTGAAAGGCTCTCTGCATTCCTTAAGGGATTTAAGGCCATCTTTGTCTCTGGCACGCTGTTGGATCTGTGTCATGCATGAATGTGCCTGTCTTTTCTGCATCCCCATGAATGCAGCGTGTGTGAATGAATTGCAGCGAGCATTCATATATGGTACAAATTCATAAATGGGAGACCAGCTGAAAAAAAGGAGGGGGAGAAATATGAATGGATCAAATAGCTAAATACGGCATTAAAAAAAATACGAGAGTTGATTCAACCTCAGGGAAGAAGAGAGCAATGAACTATGGATTTTGCACGGTTCCTTAGTTTGCTGTTCACAGAAAATTGCGTGGTTACCCGAGCAAATGCCACATCAAATGAATTATCTGTGCTCTACATGACATCTCCCTCAGCACAGCACACGTGCGTGGCCCAGTCACGCGGGCTCGGCTCCCTCGGATGTGTTTGCTGCTGGCCCAGCTACAAGAAGCACAGCATTGATGCTTATTTTTATGTGAGTTTAAAGCTATACAATACCCCCTTGCCCTGCCTCCAGATTTGTATGTGTAAGGAGAATTACTCAGTCACTGTATTTGCTTTCTCCTACTGCTCTCTGTTTCTCTGCCCCTGTTTTCTCTAATATCCATTCTTCCAGCATCTCTGTTTGGTTAACAAATTATAAAACCCTCAGAGTGCTCAGATGTTTCTATTCATACCTAGTGACCTTTTCATTCATTTCTTTCATTTCCTGATCAACCGAGTCACTGTAGCCTCTTGGTGCCTTGCTCCATAATGTTTTATTGCCCACTGGGCATAGGGGTGCTATTATTTCCGCTTTTACGAGGATAATAGTCCCCATCCCAAAATTTATGTCTTTCTGCTTTCAGATATTCTAGGATACATCTTGCCTATAAATGTGTCATTACAGTTTGGGTTTTCTATTTAGACCTTCCAAAATCATCTAATTCATTTAGACTGGCTTGTGGCCCTCCAGGGTTATGCTGCAGCTTTTGGAATCTCATCTTGTTCCTGTGCAAACTGCTACAATGTGCTTCCTATTGCTGGATTCTTCCCACCCCCGCTTAGAGGCATGGTAGTGGCAGAAGGTTTCTGCCCCAGCCTTGAGCCTCTGCAGGTATGAAAATAAGTCTTTCCATAGTTGCCCATTCCTTTCCGGTATTCGTAACCCCACTTCTCCAGGGACTCTGCTCCTGCCCTTGGAAAGCTGTGATGTGCACTGGGGAGGTGTGCACCTTTTTTTAAAGGTGTGGGAACACGAGATTACACTGCTTTACTCTTCCTGATGTATTTTATTAAGTGTAACCCTGGCTGACTTAATGGTCAAGGAATCACCAGAGTGAAAGTGGAATTTCATCTTGTGCTCTTTTTGTCACCACCTGGCAACGTCCATGGGTCCCTTTTGTTTTTCATCATGACGAACGATCATGTTGAGTAAGCACCACCTGAAAATGAGGAGCAAAAGTTGTTCCTGACTCTCTTGCATCTTAAAGCACACTGCAGGGGCTGTCCTGGAAAAAACTACTAGTTCACTAAGTTGTGTTTAAAACAGTGAAGTAGAGACAATATATTCCATCTATCCCCTAATTCCGTATATCAACAGGGAAAAGTAGGTACAAAGTGTACAGAGTGAAGATATTTACTTTCCTCCCCTTGCTTGGCATTTAATGCAAAAATGGTAATACAGCTGTGGATGTGGGGTGTGGCTTTTTTCCGGACAGAAGTCTGACAGTAAATTCTTCCTGTATCTCTTGACTGGATTTTCCCAAAAAACTACGTTTCAGATTTATTCCTCAAACATGAACTGCCACTTTGATACATCTGAAATGGAGCTACCTGGCTCACTCCAAACCAGGATGGCCCTGAATCAGTAGAGACATCTTACATCAGCAGCAGTTGTTAAGCGCTGCTAAGGGGCTACTTAAACTGCCAGCTCATAAATCAAGTTATTTTTGGTACAGCTCCCTGAATGATGCTGCTCCTAATTAAATGAATTCAAGCAAATCTTTTATATTTTTCAGCTGAGAGAGTGGTGATGATGCACAGATTAGACATAGGTTAGCGTTGGGCAGATGGTGAAATGTGAATGCAGAACAAGTAATAGACAGAAGGCAGTGTCACACTGAGAGATGAGGCTGTGCACTTCTGGGTAAAAAAAAATAAAATATATACTTCTGCTTTTTCTGAATGAGTGTAAATACTCACCCTAAGATTCTAAATCAAAGTATGAGGCAGGAGCAGGGATAATGCAAAACTGTCTATGTAAAGAGGTGTAAAGCAGAACGGCTTTGAGGGACCTTGTGCCACTTGGCTTTCTGGTGTTAGGCTGTACCAGCAACAGAGATGACAAGTGCACTGAGAATTCACACCCCTGTCCGGTAGTGCCTGGGAAAACCTCACTCACCAGTAAGCTCAATAATAGAATGGTCATGTAATAAGCAAGAGAAAAAAAAAAAAAAAAGAAAATTCCAGGCAGCCCAAGATCAAAGAAAATTAGAAACAAGGAACAGAATGTATGTCAAACATGACAGGCCAGGCCAAGTCACAAAGACCCTTATAAACCCCGGCTTTGATAAATCACAGGGTTTGAGTTCTGTCTCCTGGGCCACATAAGAGCAAAGAGGAATTCTGATCTCTCTTAGGTAGACTCTGGGCACTGTTTTAACCGAGCCCTGTTTAAATACCACATGAATGTGCTGAAGATGAACCTATGCAATACTTCCCTCTGCTCTTCTCTTCCCCCAGAACATGCTTCACTGGCAGAAGGACTCCTGGGTGCTGACCCTATGTCTGGTCCTTTTCTCGGGCTGTGGACTTCAGAGTGTGGAAAACTACAGGTTCTGGAGGAAATGTGATGCTCTTCCTATCCTTTCACCACAGAAAAATACCTTGACTATGGGAGTTGACCAGAAAAATCCTTAGGAATGATAGGGCTGGAGAGCAAGACAGTAGGATTAGCAAAATTAATTTTTTGACTGTAGCCTGGAAAGCTTTGGAGATCCCAACAGCCCTCTGGAAAACAAGAAATGGACCTGAATGCTCTGCCCCCACCTGACCTCATTCCAGAGGCTTGGTTCAGGATCCTTGTGCCTGGCAGCTGTCCTTGTCATGTGGCTCTGCTGGTGGTCTGGGCTGGTGCTCTCAAAAACAATCATTTCTTGAAAATAAGCTTCATCTCACCTCTGCCAATGTCTTGCCACTCCCTGACCCAGCCTTACCCAATTCCTCAGCAGAAAGTTATTCAAATCAACAGCAGGACTTTAACTGCTTGTAGATCCAGTGAAAGAGACTTAAATGTTGGCTTGAGTGATTCTCATCTGGTTGTCTTCTTCCAAGCATGTGAAATACACAACCAGGGCGTCAGAATCGACAGATATTGTCAAACCACAATCAGTTTTCAGCAGAAACCCTGTCTCTCAATTCACTGCGGAGGTTAAAATGCAGAGCGAATGTAATAATTACAATGACATTCATAAAACAACGAGCAATTATGATTTGACATAGATATAACTCTCGTCTGGCATGAGGTATTGAGCATAGGAGCATTGCAAATGTGCCTAAGCTATTTAGGAGAATAAGAACTGCTGTCTTCCAGCAGCCTCTGAATGCTCCAGACATTTCTGAAAACAGGGCTTAGCTTTCCATGTCACTTCTGTGCTCTGAAAATGTTAGGTGCTTTTTCAAAGAGCTTTTGGAGAAGGCACCAAGTCATGGCTGAATCTTGTACAAGCTACTTGAAGATGCAAAATCTTGAGTTCAGATATTCTGTCTGAGACAACAAGAAAAATACCAGATGTGTTAATTTTTCATGAGACTTATAAGGGTAAAATTAATACGCTGTAAAGATAAAAATATTGATAGCTTGGTTACTTTGATAATAAAGCAATGCAAGCACGTTATTTGCAGATATATTAAAATTTTACGGGTAGGCAATATTCAAGTTCAATTTATAAATTTTATCAATATACTGTTTAGCTTTCCAAATGACTTCTGGGAGTCTGGGTAATTTTACCCAGTCAACTTCAATAAAAATAGTATTAGAAAAATCTCTTCCCTTAACAGAAAGGAAAAACCTTGATGGAGCATGGACCTTAAAGAGAAGAGACAGGGGAAAAAATGCTCTCTTCTTGGAGAGGAGGTGGAAACTACAAAAGGAATGGCAGCATTGGAGTTTTCTTTGAGGTAGGTGGATTCCAAGGAGATGACTTGGAGTGCCGGTGCCTTGAGTGTGCAAGCTGTCTAAGCCTTGTAGGTGTCTGCCCTGCCTGAGGGCATGAAAGCAGAACTGTCAAACTCCCTCTGAGTTGTTCTTACAAGCTGCTGCTGCGAGGCAGAGTCCCTGTCTGGGTCTCTGGTGGGTTGTGCTGTTCCAGTGACATTGTTGTGAGTTTGTGCTGCTACAATAACGCACTTTGGAAGATGAGATGGGAGGAAGCACATGAACAAACCAGCTCTGAAGGTGAAACTGCTGCTGGAGGCAGTGATATTTCTGTCATACCTCTGGAAAAATCCCCTCTGCAAACACTGTGAGTTGGAATGCTGGCCAAGGGTGAGCAAGAGGTTTAGATGCAGAGGAGGAGTGTCAGGCAGCGGGAAGAAAAGCAGTCAGGTGGTACTGCCTGTGTGTTGTTTCTCCAGGACACTGACAAAGTGGTGTGAGTGCAACACCATGCCAAGAGAAACAGAGCTTAAACAGGTGAGAAAGCTGTAGCTGAAGACCAGGTAACTGTAGAGGACAGAAGTGTCTGAAGACAAAATGTGTGATAAAATCACTGACCTAAGAGAAGCGAGGGACTAGGTTAAATAGATGCTACCACCTACATACCAAAGTGAACTATGGCATATACTCGTGTGACATTGCATAGCCTTCCAAAGAATCGACATAAGTTTCAGCCTGGAAGAGCATAAATTGCATAAATTTCTTCTGTAAGAATCCCTGCACAGGCATCAAAGCAACCATCAAACAGAAGGGAGGGGAAAGCCAGTCATACACTCACAGGTTTTCTTTAGAAACTTCTACCACAATCCACTGAGGAACATTGTGCAGGGTGATGTGCCAAGAAAAATAGCACAAAGGTCTGATGCTAGTTTCAATTATCTACTTCAACAATTGACCCATTGTAGATGTCAGCATCCATCTTAAATGCATTCTCTCACCTCCAGTAAATAGCATTGTTAATGACTTCATTATGAGGAAACTGGCAGATATACACTGAGTCATTACGTGCTTTGATAAAGAGATACTGGAATAATTGCATGTAGTTTGTGAATCTCTTCAACGCGGCAGTTCAGTCAGGAGCAAGTAAACACAGGAGAACCATCTAAATAAAGAGGGAGTCGGTCATCTTTTTTTTTCTTCTTTTTTTTTTTTTCCAGAGGAGAGCCCTACAAATAAATTTAATGAGAAATCAGAATCTGAACTCTAGAAGACAAAGACAGAATAAAATGACTCAATTTACATATCTTGGCAGTTATACCCTCGTGAAAACGTCAGAGGCTGGCTAAGGCAGGGCTGGATTTGGCAGCTTAAGATTTGTTTTTGGGAAATCTGCAGTTTAAAGTGAATCACTGAGTCGTCAGTATTCCATTTAAATAAATGTATTTGAAAGTTGTAGGTATTTTAAAAGTGCAGAAGGAGATCTAAAAATTGCGAATTGCTACAATAAATTTCTAAGAAATGCAGGGATTCAGCAACTATCAACAGCCCCTTAGGTTGGAAGAAATGTTTAAGAGAAGAGGTTGGAAAACTGTTGAGAAAGAGTGTCTACTTTTAAAAGTCTTAAGTAATTGAGTAATTGCCAAATTATGCAAAAGAGACCAAGGAACCTAGCATTCATCCAGAGGCACTAATCAGAAAGTGGAATAAATACTCTCTGGGACTCTAGAAGAAAGGCTCAATATAGACAAACTTGGTGAATACTTCTTTATGGACAGTAACATCTAATGCACTGAATTTTAAAGTTGGGAAACAAATAGTTATCTACATTTACAGAGATTCTTGCTAGGTCTTTTAAAATACATACACAAAACCTCAATGAAAACTAAATTCTATTCCATGCATCTCTGATATCCTGGGAACTGAAGATGAAATGTGTAAGTAGAAGTTTTTTCTCCGTGGTTTAAATAAACCACTTGATTCATGTATAGAACAATGCTGCTCATCTGTGAACATTCTCAGTGCCTTGCTGAGAGACAAGGATGAAATTTTGCTAGAAAATTTGGTGGCTTCTGAAGAGAACTTTTAAAATAACTTCAGTTTTCAGGTTGCAAGGATCTTAATTTCTGCCAGTGAGGCCCCAGTTCTCTTTAGCTGAGTGATAATCACAGGCAAAGGATGCTCATCTTCCATCTGTGACAGTGCCAGTTTGGAGCATAAACTACTGTGTATTATACACACGGGTGGCTTCTGCCGGGTGTGGGAAGGGACAGAAGGGCCACTGCAAGAACAGGCTCGTTTCCTGCTACAAGGAATAAGCTCTTGTCTGGCTTGCCTGTGTCGACGACCAAGGCAGCACATACGGTACCTTCCTTCCTATGGCACTTTCCTCTACAGTAAATTAGTCTTAATGCTGGTCCAGGGCTCTGGGGTTTTATCTTTTTATTCAAATTGTTTGCCTCTACATCTATTTTTGTATATATATTTTTTACAGAATATGACATACAAAGGGCTCCCAAACAAGTGCTAGATGTCTGGGAAATGAAGCCAGCTGCGAAGGCTGGACTGGATGTTACTCGTGAAATCTGCCACCAAACCTAGACCAAGAAGGATAAGGAATGTTGAATTTAATACCTTGCACTTCATTTCTGTGTCTGGAGATGCCTAGAAATAAATCAGCAAGGCAGTGCAGAACTGGGACAAAAGGGCTTTTGAATTGTGGAGAACTGACCTCAGGGTGGTGGTCCCCACACATCACAAAAAGAATTATTGCTCTCCTGCTTGTGGATGCACCTTTTGGCTTTCCTTTTGCCAGAGTCTTCTCTCCCCACAGCCCAACTCCCAGAAGAGAGCCCAAAGGTTGCAGCAAGAACTGCACAGGGACTTGTCCCTCTTCCTGTGTATTCCCTCATGCAGTTTCTTGTGTTTCTGGTCCTGGCTGAACTGCCATCTCCTCTCACCCCTCAGCTGCACTGCTCCCTGTTAGCCCCCAAAGCCAGCTGTGCCCACTGCTTCCAAAGAGCAGCTCTTCACTTTCAGAGGGTGCATTAAATCTTCTCACCCAACTCTATTTCTCCAACCCCAGCTATCTGACAGAATGGAGAAAAACCTCGAACTCCAGCAGAACAATGTCCAGTCCCAGCTGCAGTATTCTCATCTTCTCCTGGCTTTTACAGGGAAGTTTAAAATTTTCCAGAATTTAATGAAGTACATGGCAGAAATCTTAGGCATTCTCTAGAAGGGTGTCCAAGAAAAACAAGAAAACTCTTGGAAATATTGTGCTTGTCAACACAAGCAGTGTAACCATGCCCATCTGGCATACACCTGTATAGACCTTGACCACGTCCAAAAAAAGCAGACGGAAGACATCAAGCTCCTGCAAAAGCTTTTTTTAACATGTTTTTTCGCTCCTGTGCCTGACTGCAGTGCTTGAGGGAATCAAGTAGATCCACCCTTAATGCACTCTGTGGGGAAAAGACATCCTTGAGGCGTTTGGTATGAAAGTGTTTATCCTGAATTTTAAAAAATGCTAGGGGTGGATTATGTGACAGCGTTTTTATTAGAAAATCTACCTGTGTAACTCCTGAAAGACTGCTGAACTCCCTACAGCTCCAACCAAGTCATGCTGCCTTATGTGTCTCTAGGTTACACTAAACATAGCTGGCACTCCAACATATGCAATGACTTTTTAAGGATGCCATCCTGAGTTCAGCATTTTGAAATCCTCTGAGTGATCAATGTAACAATTGAGGACATCTGTCTGAGATTGTCTTCATCAATGGTGTGTGTGATGCTTTCTACATCATAACATGCTCTCAGGCAAGTTCTGCAGGGCTTCTGTGTCAGGATTCCTCAGAAAACCAAACCAGAACAACAGAAAACTTGTGACAAGGAGCATATTTTAGTGTGATGCTAAACACATCACCAGCCACTAAGACTCACAGATTTAACATGGCAGAACCACAAAAGGCACCCTGTGTTTGGATGAGGCTTCCCACAGGTGGTAGGTTTGCTGACAACACCGGGATAATTTTGCACTATTTTCCCATTCTACTGTTCTTGAGATCTGAGGAAGATTTCACCTTCATTTTCATGAAGTTCTGTCAGACCTATCGATCTTTGCTTTTATAAAGGTCAGATAAATCTACGCAGCTTAATACTGCAAGCCCTTTGGCTGTTTTTTCTCTCTCTTTTTCTGATTTCTTTTTAAGATTCTCCTCACAGGAGGAAGTTAGTCATCATCTGTGTTTGGACCTTTGATGGATGCTCTTTTAAAGTGCAGGGTTTTGTCTTTCATTCCTGATGCTTTCAAAGAAGCCAAGGGACTGCAGACACGTCCGTGTTTGCCAGTGTTTTACGCCATTTGCTCTTTCAAATTTTGTGTGATGATGTCAGTCACGTTCTCTACATTTCATCCTTGTTCTGGTTTATGTACCTGAAAGATGTGAAGTGTCTGCTTTACTGTTCCAATCCCATCAATTCACCTTCTTTAGTGACTCAGTGCTCGAGAGGGAAAACTCATCTGAACAGCCTTCTAATTCAGGATCTCTGAACCACTTGGAGAGCTTGCTCAGACAGAAGTGTCTCTTAAAAACCTGAACCCTTGGCTGGTCTATGAAGTTTTCTTCTCCCTTCCTCATGGATTAATTAGTCACACAGGTGGATAATAGCATAATAATGCAAGTAACTAATAAACAAGAACTGAGAAGACAGCCCTTCACACTGTCAGGGTCCCTTCTGCATTCTGCCCCAAGATATCTCAGTACCTGTGCATGTTCCTTTTAACTGGTAGGAATTTTTCAAACACTCTTAAAGACTGAGTCATCAAGGATCTTTGAGGATTCCCTGGAACAGAACTACTTGAAACAGAAGAGGTGTGACCCCATGTGCTGTGTGGGAGATGGCTTCCTTTTCTTTTGTACATCATAATTGTTGTACATATTGAATTCTGAGAATCCTACGAAAATAAGGCTGGAATTTCTCTGTTATGAGACAGATAGTTCTGGTATTTTGCTCTGCTGGCAATTACTAATTGGTGGCTTCACATACCTTACCAAATAATGTCTTTCAGGACAATGAGAAAATCTTGTACCTGGTCTCTTGGTTCTCGTTTTACAGCAAATTAGTTGTTGTTGGACTGAAGGTCTAATAAGAGTTTTGTACTGTTCCAGAAGTTCACAGAATTACAGAATGAATGGTTTGGGTTGAAAAGGACCTTGAAGATCATTTAGTTCCCTCCTCCTGCCATGAGCAGGGACAGCTTCCACTATCCCAGGTTGCTCAGAGCCCCGTCCAATCTGACCTTGGACACTTCCAGGGATGGAGCAGCCACAGCTTCTCTGGGCAACCTGTGCCAGGGCCTCACCACCCTCAGAGGGAAGAATTTCTTCCTAATATCCAATCTAAACATACTTTCTGTCAGTTTAAAGCCATTCTCCCTTGTGCCACCACTACATCTCCTGGCAAAAACTCCCTCTCCATCTTGCTCATTCCTTCTTGAGAATACCATGCAAGAATGCAAATACAATCATGATTGGCATTCTCTGACCAGTACAAAAGTAATGATAATACCTGGGGAAACATTAAAATCATTAACAGATTTAAAAGGATGAGATTAAAGTTTTCCATCCTTAATGAAGAACATGCTTTGATTGCTGTTACCAGTTGCTGAGCTAAGGACACCTCCTGTCTCATCCTAATCAGCCCAGGGGTTTAGAGAACTTACTTTTAGATATTTCTGAGAGTTTTGAAGAAAGGGGACACAGGGCCTTTGTATGCTCAATTCACAAAAGGTACATTTCTAGAGGAAAAGAAAACTAAACACAAAAATTTGAGTATCAGAGAAAGATAAAATAAATGTGTTTCACCAATGGAAGAAATTAAACCCAAAGAAAGGATTGGGCAGATTACTTTGACCTGGAGAATCTTTAGGACAGAGGCTGTTTTTATTGTTCTTTGCTGGGTCTGGCATAATGTGAACCTATTACAGCAGCTCTTCAGTTCTCCCATAATGCAAATAAAATAAGGATAGTAGCTACAGACAAAAAGAGCTCTGGCAGACTGTCACTGTAGATAAGAGCACGTAGGGATAATGTAATCAAAGTGGTCAAACAGGTAAATATTAAAACTGATTTACTGTAAGCAATGCAAGCGTGGAGTTTGGGTTATGGAACAAATGATTTGCTACTTGAAGGCAGAGTGTGAAGTCCTCTGCGTTGGTGGGATGTGGGTGGGCTGGTTGATTCAGAAGATTGTTTTTTCTCTCCTAGTGTGCAGAGGAAAATGGAAGGGATTTGATGGGTTAGTAAAATCATTTTCTGGAAGACTCCTATAACTGCAGTAGCTGCAAGATGTCATGGAGGAAAATGTACCTCCCATCCTGTAGAGAAACCCCTGCCTGAGGTGGTATTTCAGCTGTTCTCATAATTTGTGCCCTTTCACACATGACCTGTTCCCTCAGTGGGTGTGCTGGTGCTGAAAGTCAGGGCTGCTCTACATGGTACATCCCTGTAAGAGCAAGGTGGGTTTGGACTTAAAAAAATTAACCTGCTTTGCACATAAATCTGCTAATCCAGATGGCATTAACATTCAGAAACAAGCAAAAGGCAATAATAGTTAATTATTACTATTTAATTATATTAATTATTATATTCAATTATCTTAATAGTTAATTATTAATATTAATAATTCTGATTAATTCAAGAAACTGCCTGAATTTTGGTAGATCCACATAATCTGGAGCAGGGTCAATTTTTAAAGCTTGTCTTTGAAAAGTGGAAAATTGAAGCACTTGCTGGGCATCCAATTGTTCTCTTTATGGGTTCCTCTGCATGTGCTTTACTCTTCAGTTCATTAGGGCCTTTGATATCTTTTTCATTATCAGCCTTAGAAATAATCCTGTTACTCACTGCTTCCCATAGTAGTCCTGGCTATGAAGGACTGGGGCTCTGAGAGGCAGCAATGGCAGTGCTTGAATGCTGATTAGCAGAAAAGCCAAAGAGATAAAAGAGATTTTGTTAGAGACGATTTCTCCTTTCATTCTACCGGCATCCACAATTTTAAACAGAAGCTGTTTCTGAGTTCCAGCATAGCTGACCATGCAGACTCCTTGGGAATGCTCCAGACAGGAGTGCTGTTGTCTGCAGAATATTAGGGATTTGCCCATGATTTGGACACAAGGAAAGAAGCAGCAGCAGCAGGAGTTGTGATCAGTGCTTTCTTTTCTTTGGCTCCTGCTGGGCCTAGTTAAGTTATTAGTACTTTCTTCAGAGGAATGAGACTCCTGCAAGGTTCCCTCTATGCCCTGCTTTCAGTTCACAGCCCTGGCCTGGAATTAGTGGTTTGCTTTCACACTACTTGCACACTGGAGTTGTTACAGCTGTGAGCAATTGCTGCTGGCCCTGGCAGCCAGGGCAGAGCTATTCTTCACAGCTGAAATGAACAGAGATCCTTTAAAAAACTTGGGAGAGATCTCTGAGGTCAGCTCTGAGTAGCTGTTTGTCCTGACTGTGAAAATAACTCGATTGTAGAAAAACATTTATGACACTTTCAACTCTATCAGGCAGTATATGTTGTCAAGATTATTTTGAAAGATAGAGGATAGACTGAGGATAGAAGTATGCTTATTTTTCAAACAAGCTGAGATTAGAGCAAGCGTTTACAGTTTTGCAAATCAAAGAAGCCTAGGACTTGCGTCTTTGGAGACCCTGGAGGGCAGCTCTGTCAGCCAGAAAGGAGACTTGCTAGATAAGACAGCATAGCTATATTCTGAATCCTCATCCCGTGCTGACAGGATCCTGCTGTGCTGAGCTGCCTTAGATGTGTGCTGTGGATTGCTTCCCCCTGGGAGAAGCACGACCTTCCCTGCCCTATCCATGTGGAGTGCTCCTGGACATGGGCATGGTTTGTGAGTCTGGAGATGGAGCTCTTTGCACAGTCGTTGTTTGCAGCAGCATCCGGCAGTTCTGGCTGCACCGCAGCCTTGTCTTCTGGGGTTTATTTTGAAATGGCAGCTCTGTTTCCTCCAGTGCCCCTCATCTCTTTTTTTTTTGCCTTTGGAGAATTGATTCACAGCGTATTGCAGACTTTGACAGGTGTAGCCTTGACCAGCCCCTTTTTTCAGGGGAGGGAGGAAGAGGAGAAAAAACAACCGACAACAACCACTGTTGATTCTGGCTTTGATTGTGTAAATACCACTGTGCTGCAAAATGAAAAACTAAACATGCAGCCTAGATAGCTGACTTTGAAATGTGTGGTGGTAGTAATTGAGTTTCTGGGGTTTTTCTTCTATTTCCCTTTATTTTTTTTCCTTTGAATGTGATTCAATTAAAGAACCTTTTTGACCAAATTTGGAGAGAATTGGGTTAAGGTTTTTGAAGAATGCCTTTCTGCTCCAGCTCTCAGTGAAATTCATCCAAATATATGAAACAGAAAGGTTGTTGATATAGTTTCTTTGGAAGCTGTGTTGTATTTTCTTCTCATTTCAGGCTGTTTCCTTGAAACTTGATTTCTGCTTGTTGCTCTTCTCACTGAACCTGAATCCAAAATAACAAATATTATGAAAAAAAAAGGGAAAAAAAAGAGAAAATAACAGGAATTTCTGAGTCTGTTTTCATTTCCCTTCTGTGGCTCCCAAAAAAAGCACTCTGCCAAGATTTCCAGTGAGCACTGTGTGCCTGGACAGCTGTAGAGTAAGCTGAGGCAAGGGAGTAGGGTTACAGAGTTGCTCAGGAGCCTTTTGTGGGTTCAGGAACTGTGGAAAGTCATCCCAGTTTGACTGTGCCAAGCTCCATGTCCCTCAACAAGCTGCAGGATTTCCTTCCAAACTTCGTATCAAGTTTAAACAACTGTTCCTCCGGTTCTACCTTAATTTTTTGCCGCTTTGGCTGAAAAGTTTGTCGCTCCTTTTCATGTCTTTGGTGGCAACACCATCCCATTCTCTTATACCTCTTTCTGCCTTCTATGGAAAAATCCTTCAGCTGCATTAAACTGGGCCTTTTTTCTTTTCTCTTGCTATTCTTGCAAGCCTCTTCTGAGACGTTTCAAGCATCAGTGCTAAAAGTTCAATAAACTAGAACAATAGTGGCCTTCCTTCTGTGCTTCCCTCTTGCCAGTTGTATTCATGGTTGCCAAGATGCGTCCTTAAAGCCAGCCCTGAATCCTACCAATCTCTCCATCTGACATTTTGTTCCAGACAGTGTGTTGTGGTTTGGGACTATATATTGTGTGTCTCCTTGACTTCATGACTAATTGCATGTCATAAACATTATTAGTAGAATAGTTTTGACAGTATTCCATGAGAACACTCTGCTAGCTCTCTGTTATGGTTTCCCATAACATAAGAAATGCTTTACTAGAGATAACTAATCTGGATACTCTTTTTAAGAGTGGCCTAATTTTCCTTCTGTGCTTCTCACCTATTTTTTAATTACTTCAACTGTTTTAGAGATTGGCAATGTTCAGACTCAGTAAAATTTCTTAATAGTAAAGGATTGCCTACGTCTTTATGGTTCTGCTTTTGCCTTGTCTTTAGTGCAGTATCTTCAGCCTGATCTGCATTTCTATTTCAAGGGTTCTTTGTCTGGTTTTTTTGGTTGGATTTTTTTTTTTTTTTTTAGTTCAGACTTATCTGAAATTCAGCTTTTTAAACTTACATGTGTGTGCTTGGGGTTTTTTTGGAGGGCTGGAGGGATTTTTTTCATTTGATATGTTGCAGGGCATGTATGACCCCACACAGACCAGTAGAGGAGTTTTTCACATTTTCCATTAACAAGTTTGTTCCTGGGGAACAACCTCTTCATGATAACAAGTCGCTATCAAACAAAAACACTGTCTTGTTAGAGGACTTCTTTTGAGCATTCTTGGCTACTGTGGGAGTCTCCAGGTTAGGATTTGCAGGTGAAAGGTAGATTAGGTTGCTTCCAATATAGTCTAGAATGGATTAGAGCAATAAAATATAGATTTTTTTTCCTGCCAACACTTCAAATTCTAAATCAATGTATTTTCCATCCACTCATGCTGAATAGAAGTTGTGAACAGCAAAGCAAAGGAGTTTTAAGAGCTGTTAGTAAAAGGCTAAGGAGCCTTTGTTTGAGCACAAAAAAACCTAATAAACTCACTGCAGGGAGCAGAAATGACTTTGTGCTTGTGTCACAAGCACAAAATTTTGCCAGCATCCCTCTTCCAACCCCAGACAAAATCTAGTACACCGAGAAAGTAAGCAAATTTTTTTCAGTGGCACCTAGATTCATTTTTAGGTGAATAAAGGGTGGTGGATTTTCCAAAGTTTTGTGTTAATGTCCAGATACAGATAATTGTGCCTAATCATCCAAGTTTAAAGCTACTAATTGTAATTGCTGATCCCATACATCACTTTTTCTTGCCTGTAAAATCACAGTTATGTGTTCTCTCTCAAAAAATTTCTCTTTTGTAACTTCAGAGTGTAACTTGGATGGGATGAAATCTGTGTCTTGGTGTGTATAAGGTGCCTAACAGGATGGAGCCCTAACCTTTGCTGGCATCTCTAAACAACTGATACTTTATATATGTTATAAAAGATGCGATTGTCTTTTTTTTTTTTAACCTTGGCACTGTCAGAATGCAACATCACAGAAGTTATTTATTGCTTTCAGTGTATTTTCAGTGATTGTTGTGATGTCATAAAATGATGTGGCTCCTATAGCCACTATCACAAGAGGGTTACCTTGGACTGGGTAACGGTGAATTTATTTTAAGTTATGCTTGGCCTTACCTGGTTGTGCCAAAAAACTTTAAAAACTTAATATCCTTCCATGCATAAGAAGCAAAAAGCTGCTCTTGTGTTCCATTTAGTGCTGCCTGCTGCAATGGGAAGAGGTAGGAAATTTAAAAAAAAGCTGCTGTAATAAAAGTACTGTTCATTAATACCAGCACAAAATTTTTGAGAATGAGAGGGAAAAGCTTTAGAGATGGGGTAACATTTCTTCCACATGTTGTTAAACGGGGCATGGGTTTTGTTTATCAAGGCTGTGTTCTCCAAAGCCCTTATTTGTGGGAAGAGAAATGTATTCAGAGAAAAAACTCTGCTGAAAAAACATGGGACTGCTCTGAATGAAGACGAGTTGTGAAGCTGTCAGCAGGCTTGTTACTGCTCCTGGCATGACTGTTTGCTGTGATTCTTCACTGAAAAGCACATTTTCTGGAATTTTAGGTGGCATCTGCAGAAAATGCCCAAAGGCATAATGGACGAGACTCCCAGAATTTAATTATCTGCGACACCGAGGGAAGTTTATAGCAATTCTATTTTGAATGAGTAATTCCAATTACTTGAGGACATTTTTAAAGCCCTGGCATATTTGATAGAGGGAGGGGGGAAACCCAAACACAGCTTGTCAATGGAATCTGTTGATGCTGGCATTCAGTGGTGTAGATATTAACAGTGGGATAATACTTGTAATTCATTTAGCTTGAAAAACAAAAGCAGCCAGAGTAAGGCCAAGGTTTACAAAAAAATGAGTCTCCAAAGATAAGTTCCTCACTCAATATTTATTTACTTAATAAGGACAATTGCTTTTTAAAAGTGTTGAGTACTCACCAACTGCTATTAATACCAGCAGAATTGGTAGCAAAGGAAATAACTGAAAATGGTGCCATAATCATTAGGCTGGTTTTGTTCAAGGTAATCTGTGCCTGTGGTCAGAAGCAAGCCAAGAACTCAGTCGGTGGATTCTGGCCCAAATGAGCCTGCTCTCTGATGTAAAGTAATACAAAAACCAGGAACTGTGTGTTACAGACAGGAAGATAACAAGGGCAGGAGAAGAAAGATCCTATTGTCAGCTTGAGGAGGTGCATGTTTCTCTGGTGGATGTGATGTTGTATCTTAACTGTTCTCATTCCTACAGGCAGCATGGAAAGCAAACACCGATGGAGAAGGTCACCTGGCGGGGGGACCTGGGCTGTGTGCCCTGTGCGGGACGGGTGGCACGGGAGGTGACACTGAGGCACCTGTAAGCCTTTGGAGAAGGAGGCAGGAGATAGGGACAGATTGGACACACATGGCCAGTATGGTGTGAGCTCAAAGTATAGGCTTGCTGTGAGGGGACGGAATTAGTTTCAGATGACATCATACACAATGACTGATTATATTTAGAATATGTGGTAATATGTTCCGAGACCTTCCATATGTTAATTATGCATGCTTCAGTATATGGCTACAGGAAGCTGGTGAAATCAAAGCAAGCCTAGATAGGGAAAATATTTTCTCTAGATGAACTTTAAACACAGTTCTGCAAAGCGGTTTAACATACCACAAACAAATTTATTTTTATTTTAAAGTTGGTTGTCTTTAATGGATGAAAGATTTGCATGCTTAAGTATTCAGGCTTAGTTGATATTTTGGGACAAGAAGGTATTTGGCATTAAATGATAAAATGAGTTTAAAGCCTCAAAGACCTCTGTGGAGTTTGTAAGCCAATGTTGAAAATCTTGCCTCTGAAATACCGCAATAGCTTAGTATACGTGGATGAGCTATTAAAAAAATCACAAACAGCCCTGCCCCCCTCAAACAGCAAAAAAACCATCTTCTAAACTTGTGTTTTTGGTGTAAGTAGCTTCCCATCCTTCTGCCCATCCTTACAATGATCTCAGCTGCATAATACCAAGTACTTGAAATTATGAATGTTCATCACGATAAGCAACTTTCTGTAGATGATTAGCCTGGACCCTTGAACTTAGGCAACTTAGATTAAATTAATTAAAAGCACATTATTAACGTAGGCTGACCTGGGACTGGGGTAGAGAACCTTTTCTTCCTTTAAAAATCCTTATTGGTTTTACTCACAGTAATGCATGGATTTCAGCTGAGCATCTGTGGGACAAACTAATCTGCAAATCCTTTTGGTTTTTTTTTTGTCTTTAATAGAACATCATTGTCTTTTATAGCAAATATGGTGAAAAACTGTCTTTTCTGAAAAGACTGAACAGCTTTGCTTGTGTACTAAATAATTTGGTTTGAAAACACTGTGGAAAGAAACTGTTGGAAGATGTAGATCAGTTTCCTTATGTTCCCAGTCTGTCTGGACAGATTTCATAATAAAAATTGCAAAATTTTTTGCATAGTTAGATATAATCTGTTTGAGAAGCGCAGTTCAGACAGTGTGAACAACAGTAAGTTCCTGAACTACAACTTGTTATCAAGAGATTTCCAATTTGAGATGCAATATGTATTTTTCTGTAGAAAGCCTACACTTCTTTCTCTACCACTCCTCCCCAGCATCTATTAGAAAGCCTAAACTTCAGTTGAAAAAGTGTTTTAACAGAAAATATTTGACTGAGCAACTTAAAACTTTTTGTTTGAGAGAAATGATTTATACAAATCTGTTTAAAGCTGTGATTTAGCTCTGGTCACATGGCAGGGCTGAAAGACATTTTGGGGAAGAATTTCTCTTCTTTGGCTCTTGATTAAGCATCTCCTCTCCCCCAGATAATTTCTGTGTATATGTGGGACTGAACTGCTCCTCTGGCTGCAGACAAGAGTACAAATTCTTCTTGGAATATTTTATTGAAGTTGTTTTTGTAGTAAAATCCAATGTGGCAGTGTCCCACCATTCGTGTTTGAAATGTGAACCTGCACCTTCAGATTTCACCCAACACTGCCTTCTTTTCATCAAAGACTTTCAAATATCTAACATTTATTTCACTGCCATGGTGATACAAAAGCACTGTGGCAGCCCTTGCTGTCATTGGAAGAATTGGGACTGTTCTTCTGAGCTGGCTAATGAAGAAATGGAAGAAAGCAATTTCATCAATCTCACATTTTTGTGCTCTGGTAGTTTTGAAAAAGAGAACTTTTTTTGTTTTTTCTCCCCATGGATAAGGTGTAGCACAAAACTTTTCCATAACTTTACTAAACCAGATCACAGAAATGCTCTGGACCAGGCTCTTGCCACACTGGTCAGGCAGGAGGGGATATTTGTTGACTGTCCCTCCAAGTCTTCTTTGGTTTGGCTGTAGCTGGTGTGGAACAGTGGAAAAGACTGAATACAAACATCAAGGGGGGTGAGTAACCCAAAGCGAGAAATTTATGCTGGTGGTAGGGAAAGTGAAACGGGCATTGTGGGGACAATGTAAACAGTATAGAGCAAAAAGCCTTGACTGAAATAGATGTGAAAGGTGTTTGATCTTCAGTTAAGGCAGGTGGCTTTGCACCAGGTGCTGATAATAAATTCTGCAAAACAAAGACATAGAATCACTCAGGATAATGCTGGAATAAACTCTGTTGGACACCCTCATTGGAGCTGACTGTTAGAAAGAGAGCAGCAGCTGGGAATTTCACATAACAGTACAAGTTCAGCTTCCCACATTAGAGAGGGAGTGTTGTAGAGTCCAACAAAACCCAATGCCATTAATGGTGTTATAGGTTTAATTTTGGTGGTGCACTGAAAAAAACTGGGCCCAGAAAAAAACAGGCATGGAAATTAACTTTGAAGAACAACTTTGGACAATATGACTGAGCATAAAAGCAGGAGTTATCATAAAACACATTTTCCCTTATTTTATGACTGCATTGTTGTAGTGACTGGATAGATTATTTTCTTTTCCAGTATCACATTTCTTGTCTGTTCGTGTCAGAGTTCCTCAAGAGCTGCCCAGCCGGAGCTGCAAACCGCTTCCCAAGGGGTGCAGAGTGATCTCTTGCTCTGGTTTACAACTATCCAGGGAAGTTTGCTGCTGCACCTTTGTGTTCAGGTTTGCCGTCTGCATGAAAATAACGGGCTCAGAGTTTTAGAGCTCTCTGTCCTTGTACCAGTGCTACAGCTCTGGTGTTTTCGGATGCTGGAAGCTGATTCCTTGCCCTGGGCTGTCAGTCTCTTGTTTCTTAGGAGACAGGTTGGGGAAGGCTTAATGCTTTTCTTTTTTAACCTTGTTTTTGTCATCTTATAAAAAGAAGAGATGCTTATGGGAGCAGTGTTTTATAGTTTTGCCAGTATGAATAAATAAAAAAGCCAAGAGACGACACCTTGACATAGACCTTGGGTATATGTAGAAACCCAAAAAACCTTACAAATTGAAGTGTCTCCTGCTACAGGCCCATCCACTGCATCTGTCCTTAACCATTTGCTTGTCCAGATCAAGACACCTTTGAGCACCTCATATAATGCAATATACGATATATGTAACTTATAAAAATATAATATATACATACATGTGAAATAATAGATATAATTTATATACAATATCTATGTCATGTTGGATAATGAGCTGAAACAGGCTCTTTCAAAAAATCCCTTTTCCTGTTACAGAAAGGAACAAGATTCCCTTGATGTCTCTGTACAGTGCAGAGGAGAACTCAATACCCAGTTCCTAGTTCACGGCATGACATTTAAAATCAGTATAATGATACCAAAATCAGCAATCAATTATGTATAACAGCGACCTTTTCTTTGCTTCAGAACTATTTTAAATATTCATGGCCAGGATCTTACTGAGAGGAAGCTCTGCAGAGGATGGGGGTCTTCCCTTGCTGCCATTTGCTGGACAGTGAGTTTCTCCAAAGAAGGAGCAGAAATTGGTGCCCTCCAGAGAAAGCCACAAAACCTCACTGCAATGCTCACCTGAGAACAGACTCACCTGAGGGGAGAAGAGAATCAAATAGTGCAATCTATCACCACCTGCCTGTTATCTGCAATTAGAACTGGATATTGTCAAGAGGAGAAACGATGGTTGAGGGAGTTCAGTTCAATTTCCTTCGCCCTTGTAGTGCTGGGATAGTTCATTGAGATTTTTTGCTTACCAGGAAAACTACCTTGGCTTACAAAGCCGAATTATCTGACTCACTGGTTAGACACTGAAAAATTTCTCACTTGGTCTCTGCTTAGGCCCCCAAATGTAAATAAATAATAGCAGAGAGGTGTTCTGAGGATTTGGAAAGAAACTTGGCTTGGATACAAGGACAGTGGAGACAACAGAAGAAGCAGAACATAATGGGTGGTCTGTGTGATAAAGATGGAAAAATATCTATGGCAAAGGTAGCAGGAAGGATCCTCAGAGCTGCTACAGTTTTGTTCTGTTTTGGACTAAAGGGAAAACTCCTGCATGCACTGAACTCCTTGCACTCAAAGTTAAGGACTTTTCCTGGAAACAGCGTAAGTGCAACTCCAGCCAAGTGATGAAAATCTCTCCCCAGACCCTGACCCTAAGAAGTGATGTAGCTCTGATGCATTAAGACACTGGATTAGTTGGACAATGCTGTCTTCCTGATCATTTCCCCGTGTACAGGAATTAAAGAACTGAATAATGTTAAAACACACTTTTAATGCCCCTAAGACCCATTTGGATGGTTCTGGCTGGAGGAGCTGTTGTCTTGCCATTCTTGTGTGATCAGAGCCCTTTGTCTGTGTACCTCAAATTGTGTGTTAAACGCACATCGAGCAAGCAGGATTGTCCCGTGGCAATGCTTGGTGTTATTTTGGGTTGGAAACTCTTGTTATTTTGGGTTTTAGAAAACTTGAAACTCTCCACTTTGGTCTGGCTTTGTATTGCTTGATCTTCATGTTCAGTTTCGAAAAGAGGTTTGGCTAAAGGAGACAGTGCATAACTGTGTGCATAGTCACAGATGTGCACAGTTGGGCACAATCTGAGGCTTTCCCAAATGTGCTTTCATTTCTTCCCCCAGTTCATATGTCCCAATCCTTCTTGAGAGAAGTCTAGCATCAGACATAAGAGGAAATATTTTCCCCTTTCAAGTTTGAATCTCCAAATGTTACTGTTCCCCCCTGAGGTCAGTACAAGGTTTTTATTCCCTGTTCTAGGCAGGATAGAAAATTGCCAGTATCCTTTCCCCCCCACCGCCATCTTCACAGGATTTATCCATGTACAATCACTGCTGATTGGAATCTCCCTTTTCAGGCACCCAGCTGTGCTGCCTGAATGCTCACCCCAGCCTGCTTGCCAATTTTAAATGCTTTACAGGGTCATGTTTTTATTCAAGCCAATCTGAATTGCACATCACTTCAAATGTTCCACTTCAAAAAACCAAAAAAAAATCCACAAAAAAACCCACACAAAAAAGTCCCCCAAACCTAAGTCCACCCTATCCCCTAAACCCCAACCTCACATGCTTTAAATCTTTGGGATATCCCACTGTAGAACGACATGTCTGTCATGATAAGAGGTGCATCTGAGCCGGGATCAAGTCTGGCCTCTCCTGAGAATTTCAGGGGTTGGGTTGCACTGTTTCTCCTGGAATATCTCACCTTTTCTGCCATGGCAGAACACTTTTCTCAGTCTTCACTTTTGGAAGCCTAAGATGCCTTATGGTAACAAATTTCTTCCAACTGCCTTCTGCAGAAAATAAAAAAACTGTCTTGTCGTATAATGAGTGAAGTTGCAGAATTCTTTGCCTACGTTGGATGTTCCATTACTCTGTGCAGAAGCTCTTTTCTGAATATAGATTTTTTTCTCCACTGAATTGAAAGCTGAGGTACTTCTGTGAGCCAACCCTTTATGAACTTGGGTGATTTTGTGGCTCAAGGGGAGACTCAAGGTATCCACAGGCTTTTGACTGCAGACCCGAGAAACTGCAGCAGTTTTGATTGCTGTGGCTCAAATTGCCATCAGAGACATCTCTCTCTTGGAAGATTTTTTTCAAAGTATTTCTCCCCTTACTGTGTTTGAGTGATGGCACAGTGTGTTCTGATTAGGCTACTGAGGCTGCAAGATAACAAATGTATGTTTGCATAAATTGTCATTGTTGGTTTGGTCTTTTCTTTTGTATGAAGGCATGTGACATTTTTGTCAAAATCAAATCTTAAAACAGCCTCTGTTAAGAAGGCTTTAGGGCTCATCAAATACTAAAGCTGATCTTTGAAAAATAACGTATGTAAACTTCAAAGACCTACTGGAAGTAGTGGAAAACTGACAAAAAGTTGTCATGGAAACCACTAACACCTAGATATGGGTGAAAAAAGAAGCTTTCATTCAGAGACCACAATTATTTGCAAAAGACTCTGTAAGCTTCTGAAACATTTTTTGTGCTCAGTTCTGATGGTAGGGCTGCTTTTAATTTTCATAAATACGTGTGTGGATTCACAAGCATACACAGATGAGGAATGTTGTGCTTTTTCCTGGATAAATAACAAAAGTTCTGGAAGATGAAATTGCTGAGAATCAAAGAGAGATTAAGAGGAGGATTTTGTTGGCCTCTTGTGTTTGATTATAGCTTTTCCATTTTTGGTAAAAAAGTGTTTAATTCTTCTTGACTGAGCACAAGAGAGAAAAATGTGTATATGAAATAAATGTATGGGCATGATGTGGAACAGAGAGAAAATATCTGAAAAGCCTGGCTAATCAGGAAATAAAATGGCAGCTGAAATTAAGAAGAAAGGAAGGCTGTGTTTATAGCCTGTATTTTAGATACTCTTCTTTTGAGTTTGTCTTGCTAAAGTAACTCAGCAGTTAATTAACATTCTCAGAAAATGTGTAGTACTATCAAAATATGGCTTTATACAGCAATTTTTTTTAAATTCAGATGTTTCAGTTATCTAAAGATTGTGCTGGACAGTGATAAGTATGCGCCATTTAGGTAGATTTTAAAAAATGTCACCTTCTCTATCTTTACAGAGCTCTTTCAAGGCAGATATTTAAGTGTTACAATATTCTTTGGAATGCACCAAACTGACATTTCTGCACAGAAGACTCACACTAGATTCTCAAAGGCCTATTACTGCCACTGTCCCCTGCCCAGTGCAGAGTTTTTAAATGGTGCTGTGCTGCTTTGCTCACTGATACTTATCCTTTCCAGTGGGGGATTGTTTACTGTTCCATGCTTGCTCTTGGCTAGGGATCGTGATGCAATAACCTAATATCTTAATTAACCAGAATTCACAATGCAGAGTTTAGGCTGACACTCTGCTTTCGTGTCGGTGCTGTGTGACTCAGTAAAAATCCCAATACAACAGTGAAAAATCTTAATTGGCAAAATGATCACTCTTGGTTTAGCATGACAGGCCCTGGAGACAGAGCTGATGAATAAAGATGCAGACCCCCAGGTACGTGGTGAGAGTTGCTGTTGACTCATCTTAATGATTATATAGAAAAGCAGGGTTTCTTCTACATTATGAGTTTCCCAGTGAAACTTCATGTTGAATAAGAACGACATAACTGGGCCAGACCCATCCAGTCCCGTGCGTTGTGTCTGATAGCGACAGCAGTGGCAATAAAACACAGCACAGAACAAGGCAAAGTTACAGCTCCTGAGTCAAAGGCGGTGCCTTGAAGGTTGAAAGCAACGTGTCTGGCAGCTTGGGCAGCAGCTCTCTGTTCATCCTGCCCCATCTGGCACTGGTGGGTGTTTGTCACTGCAAAGTGCTGCACTGACAGTGCTGTGGGCACTGCGAGCTCTCAGACTGCAGAGCTGGTATCCTTCACTGGGGCATAAGGTAAAACCCTCACCCAAAGAAGTCAAATACAACTGCTTGTGTTTCTGAAACTTGAATTGTGGCTTCTTGTTGAAACGCTAAGGGCCTGCATTAAGCCTGTGGTAGAAGTCAGTCTTACAAAAGATTAGTTGACTACTCTGCCTTGTTCCATTGATATTAGGTAAAACAATTAAAAGTTTAGTAAGGATTTTGAGCATCTAGTCCACACTATTCATTTCACATGAATGATTATATACTCATGTCTATTTAGCCATTCATTGCCTTGCCCTTTGGTACAGTTGCTAACTGAAGACTAATTCATTCCTATTTTTATTAAAGCAAGTGGTGCTGTAATGATGAGCGATAGACTAAATCCACGGTGGAAGAGAATTACAGCTGGAGCCAGAGGGGTTTAGGAGATCAACATAACATTTTTGGTGGAAGAGAATGGTAGTTTAATGAAATATGAAGCAGGATTAATGCTGTTAGATGACCTTAAAATACTGACTAGCAAAGAGCAGAGTGGCAATTGCACATACATGTATAGCTGTAACTGGCTGATGCTGAGTGCTTGTGTTTAAAAGAGACAACCAAAATGTTATAAAAGCCCCTAAATACAGATTACTTGTGTTCATATAGTTTAAGGTGAATGTCAGCTTACCAGAGAAGCAAACAAAATGAAGTTATTTCTCCCATTCTGTGAAAATTAAATGCACTGGTTTTGGAAATTAAAATTTATGATAACAAATTCCACAGTGTGTAACTACGGTGCTGTAACTGCTGGGCCAGACTCAGCAGCCTGTCGGGTTGGTTTTCCATTCTCGTGCAAACTGCCTCTCTGTGTTCCAGGATCCCCACCCTGCCCCAGGGGTGTCCATGTGGCAGGACCATGTTTTCCTGCTGGGAGCAGCCCTGAACCTGCTCAGTGCCCATAGTGCAAAGAGCAGATCATTTCTTCGGTGTCATGTTCTTGGAGACTATCAGCCATGGACTGATGCTGGGGAATGCAGTCTGCCTCCAGCAGATTTTTCCAGATCTGTGAGGACAATAAATGATATTTTTCTCCAAGACCTTGCTCGTTAACTTTATAAATGCTCATTTTTTGAAAATAAACTCCAGCAAGCACTTCTCATGTGTCTTGGTCCAACTGAGAGGTGTAATAGGTCCTTGCCATAGCCTTTTGTGCTAACCTTTTCATTTAATTCACAGCAACACTGAACAAAACTAATAAGGTAATGCTGAGATGTGCTTGCAACACCCAGTGTCAACAGCATGGCATTATAAGAATGGTTTGAGACTGAATTGCCATTCACCTTTTGTTATTGTTGAGCCTCGGGCTATGTACACTGAAATGTCACTTCCATGAGTTTTGATAGGTTTAAAAAAAACCCTATTCAATGCATTTTTAATAATATTGTGGCATATTTTATGACAATGTTGGTTCAGTTTTGTTTGAAATGGATCCATTTTTGTTACATGTTTTAACACCAGGAGTACCGAGACCTGTGGTATCAGATATTTCATAATAGCTATGCTTTAGTCCTGGAAATGTTTATATTTGTTGTAGGCATATCAAGTAATCATATGCCCACAGGCATTAAGGCTTTGCTGTGCTTTAATCCCAAACGGTTTTCCCCAAATTGAGGTTTTTCTGATGCTAAATTTGCAGCGCAAGGACAGAAGCCTTTGGCGCTTGCTTTGAATGCGGGTTGGGATGTGGTAAGACTTGTCTTAGCTTCTGTGAGAGATTTTTGATCATCCTTCCAGAAAACTTGGCATCCTGCACAGCTGAACTTTGCCTCTACATAAAGAAAATGGGTACTTGATAAAGACACTGGAGGTTAAAGACCTGCTGCAGCAGCACACTGAAGGACTTGTTTAAGTTTCAGCCTACAGGCAGTCCTTTTGAAATCTGAAGATTAAACTAGCGGAGTGAGTAGCAGACTCCCATTGACTTCAGTGAGCCAGGATTCAATCTAATTTCCTAATTAAATGGTCCTGTTCTTCAGCAAGAGCATTAGAAAGATAAATGTTCAGTAATTGCTTTGAGTATTTTCAGTGAAATCTATTTGCTTAGGATAACACATTTCACGGCAGTGCAATAACTGCTTTTGTGGTTTCAAACTGTGCAAGAGATGAATATGAAGGTGAGGTTAGTACGTTTGGGGACTTTTCTCTCAAGGTAATGATTTTGGATTCCCTTATTGGGGTGAATAATTTCCTTCACTTGCTAACTTTCCTGTCTCAGACTGTTGAAATCAAAGATGGCAAAAGGTGTTCAAAATACTTCTACAAAATCAGCTCTTAAACTAATATTTTAGTCTTTTACATTCAGAAGATTAGAAGATTCATTATTTAGAAGATAAAAGCCTGGGAAAGAAAGATCTGTCTCTTGTAAGTCATTTCCCCATTATTCCTTTTGATCTAATTTGCCTATAGCAAAACTCCTCTATATTTTCCATTAACAGGAAGAAAAAGGACTTTATTTTTCTGCTTCAGGGAGAAAAAATATGATTTGGCAGCCTCTGTTCAGAAAAATAGTTGTATTTACTACTTTTGCACTGGAGAATTATTTTATGTTTGCAAAATTAATCCTAAAGATTTGAGCAGGTTTTCTGAATGAGATGAATTGTGTATTTTAAGTAGAAAAACAGAATAAAAAAATCAAAAACCAAAAGTTGCCTGAACAAGTCCCACTGCCACAAAAGAAAGATCACATTGTTACTGAGATCTGGGTCACAGCAGGATATGCTTTATATGCTTAATTGAATCTTTTTATGAATGGCACACTTTCATGCATTTCTTATTCAAGGAAATGTAGTGTTTTCATTTATTAGGAGGTAGGAGCAAGGTTGTATTAAAGAGATTATAGGGTCTGACTTATTCACCACCAGCTGCCAGAGCTTCCGACCTGTGAGATGATACCTTATGAGAGGGGTTTCTAAGGGCAGGAGAGCTGGTGTTCATCTCATGTCCTGAGGGAACATCTTCTTCCAGGACACGCTCTCCTCCTCCACAGACATCTCCACTCAAAGGCCAGGGAGGGTGGAAATGTATTTGAACCCTCTCTCTGGTAAGACAGCATTTGAAGGATGGTTTCTCCTTACCCCCACCAGCTCAGGTGAATGTTCCATACAGAATTACATTTCCAAGCAGAGATGTTGGCCATGAGTCAGCCCAACTTCTGCTTCCCATGTCAGTTCAGACAGGGAACCATCTTGGGTGTCTCCACCTTGCATTGCCTTGTCTTCCCATTTGGAGCTCAGTTTGATTTTACAGCTCTCTTGGACCCAGAGAGAAGGCAAGGCTCCAGCAAGACTGGGAAAGATGCGAAAGCAATGCACTGGTGCTCTTTACTACTACAGCAATCCGCAGGGATGGGGTAGGACGATGATGTTGGGTCCTGCCTGTACTGACACGCAATTGTGTGGGCATGTTTTTAGCTGATTTAAATGTATTCCCTCTGGTGGTAGGACAGCTTCCTAAAAGGAAATAGCATCTGATTTGGACAGATGTCTGTCATTGTAACTATAAGTTTTCAGTTGGTTAATGACAGCAAAAATGGTCAGAATCAAAATATTTAGGCTGCCTCCCATGTGTATTCTAAATCAGGCTGAGCCCTTGCACAGAAACGTGAAATAAATAAGCAGATCCTCCCTGGGGCCTCATGCACACACGGATAGGAAACAATTTTTATTAGGAGAAAGTAAACTGTGTTTAGTAAATCTAGAAACTGAACCCATACAAAAATAAAGAATAAAATGCATGTATCCTCCTCTGTCACATTAGCATGAGTCCACTATTTCTTTTCCAGTAATATCTAGAATTGGGCCGCAGTTTCCATCCTCCGCTCCTGATTTGAAGCAATAACAATAACCACAGAAGGGTTTTAGAAAGTTTAGGTGTTTGGTTTTAAGGTCTCAGCTCTGCTGCTTTCTTGTTTTATCTCTCTCCACAATGTCCTCAGCTGGTGCAATTTCTTATCATGAAATAATCTGCTCTGTGTCTTGCAGGGAAGCATAATCTTTGTTGTCTCTATTAGCCAAGTCTCCAGCAGGAAGAGGGAAGAATATTTTCAGAGGCTCTGGAACAGACTCATTGCTTGGATTTCTTGCTTACTTGAGAGTATTTTCTTCTCCCCAAACATCATTCAAGACAAGCACTTTTTCCTCTCCAAGCCCCTCTTGTTACTCAGGACTCCCTTTCAGTATTAGATTCATATTAGTCAGTGTTTATGCAACTTTCCAAGTGTTACAGGAGAAGAAAGAATTCTTTGCCAGCTATAAATCTGGGACGTGGACACACATGATGGTAATAGCCCATCACATGAGCTAATTAGTAGGTGATTATCTTAACGTGGAAGGAAAATATACTACAAAAAATTTTTTGTATTCCACTTGTCCTCACCGTGCACTAACCCTGACCTAAGTTACTTCCATATATTTTTTTTCCTTTTTGCTTTGAGATTTTAAGAGTGTTTTATCCTAGGGTTGCTATGTCTGCTTTACTGGTTTTCCATATCTTATTTCAAAACGCGACCTGACACAGGATTCAGTTCATCAGTTAATGATTAACAAATAGGCTTCTTTCCAATCATAAATACATAAGTTCTCTAAATTATGTTTATTCTGATTTCTCTTATAGGAGAAGTGTTTATGCAAGCTCCTCTAGCCTTGAGAAGGAATTCAGATTGCCTGCAATAACCTGCAAAATTTGAATTAACACAACAGAAACCTTTTTCACTTGACAAGTGAATTTTTTTTGAGTTCAGGGTTACTCCTCAGCCTCACCTACGGAAGGCTGAATGATTTTGGTGGTTTGTGTCCTGCTTTCTCATCATATCTTCTTAAAAGCTCAAACAGCACTGGCTGTCGTCCTGCTAGAGAGGATTTGGGTAGGCTGAGCATCAGGTCACTGATGAAAATCCACAACTGCCGAGCCATGAGCAGGCAAATTGCCTGTGTCCTACATCCCATGCTCTGACTTTGCACCTCTCTTCTTGCCTGGTTGAAATACGGCTTGCAACAGGTAAGAAATCTCCCCAGTTATGGAGCTTCTACAGGAAAAGTTATTTCCTGTGTACTCATCCATTGAAAATTTGATATCTCCACTATTTTTGACAGAGCTATGGGCCTGGGTTTCTTTTTTCCCGTTGGAGTCGAGCAATAGAATTTTCTGTTTTGATAAAAATTCAAGTTTTGAAACTGCACCTGCATGCAGCTAAGACTGCCTGTCTGTTTTTGAGGAGTTCATCCTGCAGCCACCCCCCTACCTTTGGGAATAAAAGGCAAAGGAGAAGGCATGTGGGGAGGCTCCTGCGTTGAGGATCACCAGGTCCATAGACTTCTGCCAAGGCATCTGGCAGAGCCTAGGCTGATCCACAGGGAAGCCTGGGTCCCAGATCATTTTGGGAGGCAGCACTGGTGAAGCCACGCTACGGAAAAGCTGAAGGTGGGTCTGTGGTTGGTTACAGGCTTTCAGCTCCCTGTCACACGGTGAGGAAGACTTTGGGGAGTAAGGGTAAGGAAGCAGTCAGGTTTCAAGCTGATTTCTCTTTGAACTGATTCATTCCAGGGGAGTATTTCAGTGAGAGTCATTTCCCAGTAGAAAAATGTAGTGCTGGAACATCATCCAGCCAGCTCCGGTTCCTGTTTTATTCAGGAGTTGAGCACTCCACTCCTAATTCTTCAGTTCCTGAAATTTCATCCAGGCTTTTACACCTGTCGGAAGTGGGTTTAACAGGATTTGCTGTCCTGTTTTTATGCCTTTCTTTGTACTTTTCCCAATATAAATAACAATAGAACAATAAAAGCAACAGAATAAATGCCTAGGAAAGATGGGATGCATCAGGAAACCAAGGTGTGATTCATGTTTCGAAACCAAGATCTATTCAGTCCATTGCCTACCTGGTTTCTAGGTTCTATTCACTTGATAAGAGAATAAAGTATATTGGAAAATTTTTGAAACTCTGTTCCAGAGAGGAAAATCAGGGATTGTACCCGCTGACAGATGGTTTGGTTTGAAGATACTTGTGGTGCATACCACGTGCCAAGAGTTGCGATGAGTTTGGTCAAAAGCTTGAGATGTCAGGAGGGAATGGCAGGACAGCCTGAGTTCTGCAGTCAGCTGAACTCAGCTGATCAGGCTGATGCAGGAGAGCAGTTATCTTTCTCCCTCTGTCCTCAGGTGCTCTGAAATTTAAGCAAGGTTTTCTGTCATCTTAGGGAGCTCATGCTTTGTTTCTCCCCAGCGTAAAAATCGAGCAGAACAAGTAAATTTAGAATAATTAGAGATTTCTTAGCAGCAAGTTGTGGCTCTTGACACAACTGCTAGTGGAGCATATGTGGCCAGACTGCTCCCATGGCTGGTTGCTGATGCATTTCCAGAGCTGTTCCTGGGAGCTTAGGCAGTTGGCATACTCTTAAAACAAGCTTATTTGCGATAGGGAATTGACTGGGCATTCATTTCTCCCTCAGGTTCTCACACTCTCAGTGCAGCTGAAATGATATAATTAGCATTTTAAATAAGGCAGTCCTTCAACAAAATTCTTTTGGTTAAGATGACCCTGTGGAAGGGGATCAGTTTATGCTTTATGCACTCATGGCAGCTTGCCTCACCTGAAAGGCTGAGGTCTGCAGTTGTCAAGGCTTCTGGTGGAGTTCAGGGACCTCTTCAAACAGAAGTGGGTTATGCCAAGTCATCTTAAAAATAATAAAATTTGAATAAGCAGTGTCAAGGACTGCCCTGCTCAGGGAAAAGCTGCACTCTCCAGGTCACCTTAACATAGCAGAAATAATTCAGTGCCACAATTGGCACCCAGAAATGCAGCACCAGTGATAAGGTAGATCAAAATCTCTGATCCAGTAAACTGATGGGAGTGCCTAGAACCCTGCTCTGTACGAAACATAGGGCTCTGCAAGAACAACTTGCCTAATTCCTCAGTGATAGTTGATACAACTTTTGTCTGCCTTTGTCCAGGCCTGCTGGAATACACAATCATGGCCCATCCCAATCTGTGGGCTCTGAGGATGAAGTCCACATGTAAGATAATGCTGAGATAAAACAAGATAATCTAGCTCCAAGTTGAACTGGGAGAAGCTGATACACACCTGCGTTGCTTTAATGGAGAAAAGGGTAGGTCTGAGTCACAGGTGTGTGTTTGGGGTCTTGGCTTGTATCCTAAAGGTCAGACACTTTTCAGAAGGACATTATGACATATAAACCACCTTCTTCTTGACTCCAAAGCAAGTTAAGCAGCCAGTTGAAAGTTTTAAGAAGTCTGAATGTACCAGTTGGTCATAAGATGAAGGGCTGTTGAAGGGAAGATGAGACCTGTTTACGCCTAATTAGAACACCGCCAGCTGTATGGTTGAGGTCTAGTGAGACCCAAGAACATCTGGTCCTCATCAAGCCTGTGAGCACAGAGAGAGGTTTTGGTTGATGAGAAGAATGCATCGCTCCTGTGACTGCGAGGCAGATGGCAAGAAGTGTGATGGTAGAAAAGTTCCTCTGGGAGTCCCTGGTTAAGGGAAGTGTGTCAGAGTCGGTTTCTGAACACTGCAGGCCATGTTAGCTGCAGGAACTTTCTGCCCAATAAATTGTTTTCTGAGGCAAACTGTATCTGAACAAAATAGACTTTTGAGATAGCTTGTTTTCATTCTGCCTTGATGAGATGGCTGGCATGGATATCCACAGAAACACGTCACGGCTCTGATGTTATTTTCTGCAAGGGATAATTGGGACTGAAACACTGGCCGTGGAACACAGAACCAGCTTTTCTCCAGCTTGTTCAAGAAAGTGGTTGTGATTAAAATAATGAATGAAGGAAAAGAACTTGGACTTCCATTGTTAAAATGTTCTGTATTTCACCAGACTCATTAATGCATTGAGCTTCAAGTCCTCTTACTGCTGGATTGCAAATAGCAGACCTTTAACGAGCTGTAGGCAGTCCTGGGTCCCTGGAGCTTTGATAAGCAGGGAGTAAAGACTAAAAGTTCAGCATCTGAGGAAAGAAGCCCAGATTCCTTTTCTGGTGAAAAATAGCAGTGAAGTAGCATTGTTCCTGTGCTTGCACGAGATCGTGGAATCCACGCAATATTCCCCTTGCGCGGCATGGTTTTGCCTGTCCGCCCTCTCGACCTGACTCTTGCAGCTCCCTGGCCCAACTCCCAGCTCTTCAGCAGGAGCAGAATGCTGCAGTCTGCCCTCGTACGTGTGTGTCAGGAAACATGAATGTCAACCTCACCCTCTAACAGTTATGTTGACTCCCATCTGCTTTAGAATCCAGCTCAAAGCACCCTGCTCTATTTAAAACTCTATTTGACAATCTGGATATTAGCACAAAGATGCTGTTCAGCTTTCTCTTGAAAACAAAACACAAAGAGAGGAAAGAATTTTGTTGAAATATATTAGTGAATATTACAAGCTGGAACTTTTTTTCAGCCACTGCGCTCTCCACGCATCTGACAAAAACAGTGCCTGGCTTATCTATTACAGAAAACCCCTGTGATCAAAATGCACTTCAGCTGCTGGAAACCATTGTAATTTTCCTATTGCTCATTATTTACACCAGAAGAATGAATCCTAATTTTTGTTAGGTACTTACTGTGATTGCTCAGCTTTCTCAAGGGACAACCGAGGTCAAGAATCAGAGTGGTGGAAGGATTTGCTTGTTTTGAGATGCTTTCCAAAGGTTTTCATTGCACCTGGAATTTGTCAGCCATATCCTCTTGGGCTGTGCGGAGAGAGCATTATGCATGAACTAACTTTTGGAGTTAGTGAAAGATGATGCTCCAGGATTAGAGACTTAAGCAGTCCCGCAGGCTTTTCTTCCTGTTCCCTTTACCCTTCAGACCCCTCCCAGCTCTGACCTGCGCTTCTGTGGCAGAGACGTTGGTTTGGAGATAGGCAATGACAAGACTGTGTAGTTAAAATGTGAGTATCTTCTGATCAGCTTTGCTCTGATCAGGTGAGATTAAAACTCTACGGCTCAACTAAGCTTAAAAATATTTATAGCTTTCTCCTTTTGGCCCAGAGACCATTTTATCTAAAACAGATGAGAGCTTATCCTTGTCTTTAGATTTCATTATGCTTAAATTTTATGCTCATAAGTGAGCTATCAGAATTTAATGAAATGAACCCCTTTTTAACAATGGAATCTATCCTGCACAGTAGTAAGAAATAAAACTTCCCATTAGTCTTATTCAATGAGTAGATAAGCAGCAACTCTTCTAACACATTGAAATGAGTTTAAGGAAGTGGGGGTTTTGGTTATGATCTTTGGTTTTCCTTTATTTTCTTTTCCTTTCAATGACATTGGAGTATTTAAATCTTGGACTGCTTGGAAAACAGATACTTCTTATTTGGCATGGAATTCAAATATGGGGTAACACTGTCAGAGTCTGGAGATGGATAAAACATTTCCCAGATTTTACAGAGAGCTTGAACTTGGGATTCTGATTTCATTCATTCCAAGGAAAGAAGCCAGACAAGAAGTTATATGTATAGAAATATTTTGGATGTATTAAATATTTGTATGGCTCTCATCACTAGTTTCTGAGTGAATAGGTTTGGACCTGAATTTCAGCTGCAGTCAAGAGTCTGGATCAAGGCTTTAATTTAGGCCCATCTTTCATTCTAAATGGCTTCTGTGGGTTTATGACCCTACTTTTTTTTTCATAGAAACTCAATACACTTCAGACACTTTAGGCAGCACAATGATTTAAATTGGCAAAGTACAACAGAGTTGTTTGCAGATAATGAACTTGTGGATATCACGGGAAACTGATACTTGTGATTGTCAGCCTTGACCTCCAACCATTTTTGCTTTAAGTAAAATCTTTGTGAAAGCTTTGCCTAGTCAACAATCTCCGAGGAAAGGCCAAAACATAAGTATATTTTTAGTGAATGCACCATAAAAGCTTAAAAGTAGCAATTGATTTCTAATTATTTTAAAAAAAGGAAAAAAATATAAATGCCATCTTACGCTTCAGGATAAATTGCCTGGGGTTATGGGAAAATCTGAAAAGGCAAAAAGTTCTGTGTTTCTTCCTGACATTTGAGCAAACAGGTTTTTGCAGCTGTGCGTAATTACAAGAAGTTAGAGGACTGTTTATTTAACAATGATATATTTATACATTTACTCGGAAATACAGCATTAGTCAGAGAGGCATTAAAATATCTGTTAAGCTATCCATTATAATATCTGCAAACTGAAGCCCTTAAGAAATATTATTCTTCCGTAGTATTCTTCCATACAATCATTTTTCAGTTTCCTGTAAACACAGCTAGAAAGGCATAATCCAAGCGGGAAGTTCGTGGAAGTTCACACAGAAACAGGGATATGCACCTTTAAAGTTTATTTCTCTCTCTGATATAAATTTAACACCTGTTTGTATGTCAGGACTTCAGGATTTTGGTGTGGTTTTGGTATGTTTGTCTTTGTGTCACTTTTATTAAGTTGGGAAATCGTAGTGTCTCCATTCCTCACGGGGAAAACTGAGCTCTGGCCTGATAAATTCAAGAGGCAGAGGGGAGATTTAGATGTCCAAACCCAAGACTGACCTCCTACCTGCACATGTAGTCCTACAGCCACCTTTGCAAGAGCAAATTTTTTGTTCACGTGAAGTAATGTATGTCCTGAGTGACTTCTGTTATGTCATGGCAGAGCAATCTGCTGTTGTGCGTTCCCTCTGTGGCCTGGTTCCTACCAGGATTCAGTCAGGGTTTATCTATTGGGATCAGCTCCACATGGAGTGCCTCAGCATTCATGAGAAAAACGTGTGGAGAAGGAGTGGATGGTGACACTACTCCAGTTTACACAACAGTCTCATGGTTAAGAGCCTTTGATGGTGATGTGACACAGTCTCTTCCCCTTGGGATTCTAATCCATGTGCTGTAGATGTGTTTTTCTTGAAAAAGCTGCCCCAACTTATAGTTCATGTATTGAAAATTTCTGTTCTGCCTTTAAAAGTGTTCTGTTAAGTTAAAGAGCTCACGGAACTGCAGCCAGTGTTTCAAAGTCACAGGCTAATATCTTACGCATTCATACTGAAACCAGAAGATGGAATTTAGTTTTAATATTTTTCTTGGGTAATCTATCTTCTTTCTTCATGTCCTTGAATTAATTTAGTGGTGCTGAAAAGTTCTGAAATTATTTCCTGGACTAGATTAATTATTTAAGACAATGGGAGTTGTTTAGTTGACTTCACTGTGAATTAGAACAAGTCATTTATTTAAAGGCAAGACACAGCACAAACAAGCAGTAAAGTCAACTCTCCATTCTCTTGTTCCTCCTGCAGAGACACACAGGCACTCTCACTTGTAGTTTCAGCTTTGACGTCTAATCATGAAAATAGATTGTTCTCCAGACCTTTTCATTTTATGGTGATTTGAGAAGAGGTTACTGGTGATGATATGCACATCTTCCTGCTGAAAACTGTATTTATATCATGAATTCTTCTCTACAAGTTTTATCAAATGAAAACCAGACCATATCATGGAGTATTTAGAATAGATTCTTTTTCTAGTTTGAAGAAGTTATATGGTGTGATGTTCACAATCACAGGAAACTAGAATCATTTAGGTTGGAAAAGACCCCTGAGATCAAGTCCACCCAGCACTGGCAAGTCCACCACTCTAATAATGTTTAAATGGCTTCATTTTGGGCATGCCTGCCCCGTAGATTTTAGAGGTAGGGAGAAAACAGTGGCTGTGATCGAAAATGAAGAACCAGTGGGATGAATTTGTTATGCTACAGCATTTAATTCTCAGTCCTGCAGTGCATCTTGCCCCTTCACCAGTGACAGCATATGGTCTGGGTGAAGAAGGGTGGCAGTACTCTACCTGACATACTCCATTGGGCCACAGATATTCAGACCTTATTTCTTTTGATGCCACCATTTGTGATTAGAAAACCAGCACTGAACAATGATGTGACACTAAAGGGGAGAAAAACCACCCCCCTGACTATTTCTTTTGTTCTTATTCTTTTAAGTTTGCTTAGGACAGATAGAACTAATTGGAGTCAATTTTATGGAGTATCTTTAAGAATATGCCTTAAGGCTTTTGCCTCTTTCTGCTCTTGCAAATGTTATTGGAAGGGGACACATATTGCTTCACTAGAACAGTCATAACTTCCCAATGACTTCAAGTTTCATCTTACTCACTTTGGTGGCAGTGTCTTGTGCAAGCATGGTTGAATTCAGACAAGGTGGATATTTACATGGCATGCTCTGCCTTAAAATTATTGTCTCCTTATTCTCCTTAATTGCAAATATTAGGATGCACTACCCTACGACTACCCTTACCCTGCAAATCAAACTGAATCCGATTTTGAACTCTCCAGTAATTTTAATAATACATTAATTTTCACGGTGTTAAGATCTTTTGATCTCACTCTGCCTTAGGATATGATTTTCATCGTTGGTCTAGTCCTTCTCCCACTGAAGTTAAAAAAAAAGGCGTCCATTAAATTCAAGTGGAGACAGAATTCAGCCAAATTTAATCCTTTTCAAAGCAGTACCTGGTTTGTACACGGGTGTGCTGCCTGGACCCTCAGACGGGAAATTACAATTGAGATTTTAGTTTGGTAATAAACCTCTTTGTCTACAGTAAAGTAGATGACAGTCTGGATCTCAGTCTTAATGGTAAGGGGAGTTCAGGTCCCTACTTGTCTGATGCTTAAATCTTCTGCAAAATGAACTTGTCACTTTTAAAAGTAACATTTCTGTCTTTTAACTCTTTCTTCTCTTTACTGCTCCCATCTTTGCATTCAGCGCAGACAAAAACTCCTATATAATGACTCCAAACTTCTCATAGTCGTCCTAAATTGACTCTTTATTATTTCTCTGTGTTTTCCTGGCTGTATACAGGGATGTATACATGTGACAGACTGCTGCGAGGTTACCCTGCTGATAGCAATATTATTCTAAAGATATATTTCTACAATTGTCTTAATCCACACCCCAAATTCACAAGGAGGACATAATAAATTCTGACTCTTCCTGTAGATTCCAATAATCCTCAAAATTATGGGCAATCTTAGCTTTTCAACCCTCTTTGGTACCCAGTGGTCCTGTACCTTTTACTAACAGTTAACATTATTACTGCTTGATCTGGATGCTGCTTTCTGGCTATTTTAACTCTGAAATTCGTCATGTGTGCTCCACAACTTCCCTGTAAAGACAGGGGATGAGTTTTTCAATTGGCATGTTGTGATGAGACCATTTGGGACCCTAATGAATATATTAAACAGGCTGGGGGAGATGAGAACTGTTTTGGATTTATTTGAAGACATCTTTGGAGCCATTCAGTGAAACAAAACAAAATAAGGAAAAAAAAATTTGTTTTCAGCGCTTCAGTTGCGACATTGTTTGCTTCAAAACGAAATGCTTCAGTTTTAGGTGACTTAAACTTCAGGCCCAGTTCCAAAGAAAAACATCTTGATTTAAGAAAGAATATTTTAGCAAAACCTTTTAATTATTTTGATTCACTGTTCCTTCTTTCTGCCTTTCCCTTTTGTGTGCCTGCAGCTGCCAAAGTTGTGGCGCTAGAGCTATAGGCTGACCTTTCCTGTTTGCCACTGCATTTTTTGCATAGTTCCAGCTGCGCTGTCCTCACATCACACCAGAGTGGAAGACAACACTGAAAGCAGAGCATGGACAGTCAGAGTTTCCCTCAGTGCCTTCACAGACCTTGAGTCCCATTTGAAGCCACCTCCAAATGGAATAAAGATAAAAGGCTAACAGAAATTACATTCAATAAAAATGTCCTGGAAGAGATAGAAATTCCTGGCTTAAGAATGCAGCCCTACTGTAACTACTGGAGATGAAGGGGTTAAAACTCTTCTGTGCTTATGTTTTGGTTTCTGATTCTGCCTCTGGAGCAACTGTGCTGGTCACTGAAGGCAGTAGGAACATTTAACTGGATAGAATACTGGTTCCAGCTGGTACAGCCACTTCTAAAATCACCCCTCTGTAGCAAGATGGTTATAATTAACTGTCCTTTCTGGTGTTTGTGAAGATACTCAAATGAAACCTCACCACTACACAAGAACAAAGGGCTATCAGTGGGTAGTGCTGATGAATGCAGTTACTGGTTCAACAGAGCACTTGTGGGAATTTGCCCAGGAATAATCTTGATTTCCCAGCACATTTGCAGGTGAAACATATTCTGAAGTGAAATAAGAGGTTAATCATGAGAAGGCAGCTGACTGCTCTAAGCAACAGCCTTTTTCATCAATGCCTCTGATGCAAATAAAAACCCCAAACAGCCCTAAAACTAAATATAGCATAAAAGTCCTCAAAAGCCAGTCAATAAACAGTAATTATCTCTCACAGCTGGAAGCATGTTTTGCTTTGAGTGCAACCAACAAACTGTGCTTGACTGTGTGATGATTATTTCAATCAGGTTATAAAGGAGAATGCTATTTTGGAGCCACTCACTTGGAAGGTGTTCTTGTAAATGTGTTCTATTTCCGAACCCTTCTCTTCCTTTCCAAACTGCTACAGACCTGGATAAGTGGCAAAGCCCAGCCGATTTGATCCCAAAGTTGGTTTGTGATTCAGATATTGCTGGTGGGCAGAACATCATCACATCTCTTCCCTGTGCTCCCACTTGCTACTCCTGTGCAACCACTGGTCTCAACAGAGCAAAGCAGACATTCAGTATGGGATCAGTCCTGCCAGGTCCCATGGAGGAATGCCACTTGGGAGGTGGGGAATCACAGTATTTTGGGAGGGGGAGAAAGGAAAGGAAGATGTGAGAAGGCAGCTCTTGGAAGAGGAGTTAAAGACCAGGCCTGGCAGGTTTCATGGCATAGTGATTTTCTTTCCAGACACCTTACCAGCACTGGAGAGTGGCCCAAACTATGAGATCTTAAAAAACTGATCCTCATGACTGGCTACTCTAAAGCTGTCAAACTGAAGGACGTGTTTGAATTAGCTCTCAAAAATAACATGTCGACAACCAGGTCAGGAAACTGAAATTTGTAATGTTCCTGTGAGGCATTGTCCTCGTTCCAGGAAATGAAACTGTGTTGCACTACCAAACGTCCCATAGAAAGCCTGGGCTGGTATGGCTAATTCCCATTTCAATAAGAGCCACATTTTTTGGTATCATCTTGCAGTTCATGGGACCTATTTTAGAAACTGCATGACCTTTCAGGCTTTGTTTTTCCTGCTAGAATAATGGTTGTCTTCTGGAATATAACATCTATTCTGATGTCTCCGTTTCTGACAGTATCTACATATCCAGTAGTTTTCTCAGTGCATAAATAAAGTAGTGCCAGGCTCTTGTAGATGGATGTGCGCTGCATGTCCATAGTTCAAATTGCTAAGGACCTCCCTGTGTGCAGTGTGCTGGGTTTTGAAAAAAATTCAACAGGAGGTGCAGCTGCAGCTTTTAGACGAATATTTCACATATTCTCATCTTCCTTCTTCCTAACTGGGCTGGTTGAAGTTTTCCCATTGGTTTTCATATCGCTGGTAAATTTGAGAAAGCAAAGAGGCTGCCAATTGTTTTAGTTATTAGTTAAGCACACCTCTGTTTTACTAGAACGACAAGAGCGAGAAGGAAATTTTGAACTCCCAGGAGGGATATTTTACGTTGTTCGGTTTTTTCCAAACAGTGAGCTCTTTTTTTGGAAGCCATTTACATTTTCATAACTAGCATTTTAGGACGCCGAATGCAGTTTTTCAAGTAAAAGGCTATCATTAAAAGAACAATAAGGTGGTGCCATTTACAGTGTGCACCTGATCTGTCCTTGAGAACCATAAAAATTGCTCTAGTTAAGTGGTGCTTTTTTTCCTTTCGTTTTTTTTTCCCTTTTTTTCCCTTTTCCTTTGTTTTGTTTCTAAGGATTCATATATGGAGTGAATCTTGCTTTATCAAAACCACTGAGGAATAGGACAGATGGAGTTGGATGGCCACAGGTTTAGGTAGCCCTAAACGTTGCAAAACTGTGATAGAGTGTAGAAGTATGATACAGTGCAGAACTTCGTTACAATGAAAGGAGGTTCTCCCGAGATCAGTGTGGAACAACATATCTTGGTGTCATTCAGATGCTCTCTCGAGGCTGCATTCTTGGCAGCTGCACACTTTGGCTGGTTTTTTTGTTTTTCCAACTGTATATGGACTTCTTTTGTTTCAAATTAATCTGTTGATTGGCTGCAGATGTACACCAAAACGTCCTTTGTTTTAGTGTACATTTTCAAGTGACTAATGATTAGTGCTGGTTGGAAACTTTTCCGTTGCAATGATTTGACAGACATTTGTGGTTACAGCAAAATTGATATTTTCTGTGGAAATGCATCACTTTTGCCAAGGGAAAAAAAACAAAAAAACTTTTTTTTGTCAAGTCATCCTGAAGTCCATGGTTTATTTTAGGTCAGCTGGTTAAATAGCTCAAAGTTGCATTGTTTCGGGCACTACTTAACACTTGTTTTTTATGACCTCTTTTATTTGTTGCTCCAGGCTCCATTAATCAGTCTGCTTCATCCATCAGTATCTCTTGTTGGAGATGGCAGGATAGCAGTCTGGGAGTTGTAGTAGCTGTGATGCCTTCAGAGAGAGAAAATAGCCCACAGAAAATGTTGTGGATAAGAGCAAAACTCCTGTGGGGAAAGTGCAAGAGCACGATGTTTGCAGTTACAACCTTGAAGGGGTTTGGGTGCTTTGTGTGCAAAATGTAGTTGTGAGAAACATAGTTTCCTTTGGAAAGCATTCCTATCCAGTCCATAATTGATAACTATTAATAATGTGATGCTATGTAGAATTAAAATCTTATTCATGAGCCTCCTGTTATCATCAGTAGTTTTCGCACTTTATTTCTTCTTGCAGAGGTGCTTTTGTGCTCGGTTTTAAGGCTTAAAAAACCAAAACCACAATAATAATAATAAACTCTTTTACTTCTTCTAATTTGAATTTTGAGGGTATTTTTATGCAGCCTTTGAAATTCCCTCAAGTCCCATTTTTCAAGCTCCTCTCTACAAGTACAAAGGCTTGAAACCTAACCTTGCATTAAGCAAATACAAGATCATTAAGTAATTACTTGTTTTCAGGAACTGTGATTCTAAGGAAAAAAAAATAACATTACAAGACTTTGACTGGTGTATTGAGAACTGGGTAAATAAGGGACAATAATAGTGGAACTCTGATTTTTGCAGTGTGTGCCATCTCTATGACCATGAGTCATTCAATGTTCACAAAAGTGACTAAGCTGCTTAATGTCATATTCCCCCATGATTTGAGACTTTATCTAAAAAAATCCCATAATAAACATCCTCTCAATTTCTTAAACATCTGTCCCAGTATCATGCAATTGGAGCATGGAGGAAACAGAAGGGATGCACTAACCAAATGTAATTCTTGTAAAACAGGGACATAAGGAGGTCAGATTGGTAACGGGGCACATCAAGGATTTAATGTTGTCTGAACACATAAAGTCTGTGTTTATGCAGGTAGTAATAACCTCACATATTATCTACAATATCACTCATTTGTAGAGGGATTACAAAAGCCTCTTCTTTGTACCCAATAGTGTGCATGCATAGCGGCTCTAACTTACAAAAATCAATTTTACAATTAGAGAACACATTGAATCTGTGAATTAGCACCATAATGACAGGAACAGATGTCACTTGCTGTTGAATGAGCAACATAAAATATCAGGAGTGTACTGTGCAATGCTGTCTCATGCTTTCTGACAGCCAACTCGAACTCCCTGAAGTCAGCCTGCTCCTTAAAAACCTTATCCTGGTATCCCAGCCAGAGGCAGATTGCAGTGGTGACACAAGGCACCCCGACCACAAGTCCTAACACCTTCCATCCCCTTTCCTCAGTCTGCCAGAAACCCTGGGCAGACCCTGTTCATGGTAGTCATTCCCCTCCAGGGATGTGTCAAACAGAGAATCAAAGTTAATTCTCCTGAGGCCTCTCTTGGACCAAGCCACATACAGATCTAATCCTAATTACATAATTTTCTCTTGTCAAACATCATTTCACTGGGTCAAGATGTTACTTATATCTCACAAGAATGCAATTTTTTATAAGCACTAGGTAAATTTAAGGCAGAGTTGTGGACAGGTTCTTGTTCCCACAACTGGGATGCCAGAAAAATCATATGAAGGTTTCTACAGGAATGGTGAAAGGATTGAACAGATATATTTTACTGTGATTACAAAGAGAAAACATGATGACTAGGGTGTAAAGAGGGAACAGTCTACAGGTTCCAGGGCAGACATTGCTGCTGCTTTGGTGCTGGGAACCATCCTGTGTCTTTCGTGCCTTTGGCCTATTAAAGAGCAAGATAGGGTTGGAAGGGTTGGAATGTTATGTATAATATAGGCATGCACTGTTGGCTGCACATCACTAAAAATGTGCAAAGCGTGAGTTGATAGCTGGGAGAGTATCTGAGATAACCTGGTGGAAAATCAGCCCTGCAGTGGTTCTTCAGCATCGTCAACACCCCTAGAATGCTGCTGCAGAAGGATATTTCTATTTTTTCCTCTTCCGCATGTCTTTACAGCAGAACGTGTACAGAAAAATTACCACCAAATATCACATGACAGTTTGGTACCAAGCAGATTTTAACTGAGAGGTGTTATGGTGTGAGAGATTCCAGGAGATGGAACCACCATTCCCAATCTGTTCACACAATTACATGGATCTGGGTGTTCATATAATCCATATCTACATTTTGTGAGCAAGCCAGGGTCAAGTTGCTTCCCTGATGCCCTGAAAATGGGAGTAATGGTTTTATTCAGGGTGCCCTTTGCAGCACTACGACATGTGATGTGAGGCACTTGAGGCTTGCTGGCCATACAAACCCTGTTCCCCTTCTTGTTGGGTTCAGTGCAAGCGATTTTGTGAGGAAGTAATTAAATCAAGTGAAAGCATCCTGCTCTCTAAAGGAATAGCAGAAAGCCAGCACAGTATTTGTAAACCACATACTCTTGTTGAGCCTCCAGCTTGTTCAGGAGGGCTTTTCTGCTCTAATTCATCTGATTTGCTTTGGTGAGTCAAGCAATTCTGTGACTTAAAGAGTATTCCTACGGACACAAACACGATGGCCTCAGATCACACGTCAGTTAAGACACTGAGTTTTTGAGAAACAATAGAATGGTTGAGATGGAAGCATTCTGATCCTGTTGACTGAAACATTGAGCTTCAAGCTCTGTGATTGGCAGTCATGACTAACAGTTGCCACACCCTCATTTCTTATTTTGGAAAGCTCAGTTTCCTGTCCAGATCCTCAGTGCTGAATGGCTGGAATTTATCTTTTGATTCCAAGAGAAATTTGCAGGCATGGTCTCCAGGCCTGTCCAGGGTCAGGTTTTTTGCTGAGGCACATCAATATAGGGTCATTGCATCCTTGCAGCACACCTGTCCTTATCTCTGCTGCTGAGGGAAGTAAACTGAATTGTTTCTGGTGGCACACGATGGGCTTGGTGAGGGCATGTGTAAGATCCTGGCTTTTTCCAAGCTGATTTATTTTATAATACATTGCATACACAGTTTGCATTGTAGTGTTGGGAAGACATACGAGGCTTCAACCTGCTGAGACTTCTATCAAACCAAGTTTTGCATTCAATTTTAGTGGGAGCCACTCTGGTCCTTTTACATCGCTCACTCTAAGCTCCGGCCGGCGGGATGAACAAAGCGCTTTTTGAGACCTATTTTTCCGCATCTTTAGGACAAACACTTAACAATTCCTTGTGTATTGCTTGAAGTTTAAGTGGATTTTTCACCCGCATCTGCTGCCGGGCGGGTTCGGGTGCCCTGTTCCAGGCGGCCCCACGAGAGGGCACCCGGGACACGCCGCTCCCGAGCCCGGGCAGCTCCGGCGCTCCGCTGCTTGTCCCGGGTCACTCCGGCTCCGAGGGACTGACCAGCTTCAGCTGCTTCATCCCACGCTTCCCCAGGTGAGGATGCGCCGTTTGCGTGCTCACCTGCATCTCTGCCTGCTAAAATCCGCGGTTCGTTGGCCGGCAACGAAAACTGAACAGGCTGCCCTATAGCAACAGCCTGTTCTTGTGCGCGTCAAAGCCTAAGAGCAACACCTCTCCAGTACAGCCAGGAAGCTCAGAGGAATATTCAAGCTTACTAAGGCTAAAAAAGAAACAAGACTGAGTCGCTTTGATTTTCTAAGTTTAAATAACGTTTATTCTCATTTTATCAGGCAAAGTTTAAAGATTTGCCTGGTGGTTCTGTCATACGTGCCATTGGTTATGGCAATCGCCCTGTAACTTCAAGTTTGGGTAATACATTTTCAAAAAATAAACATAAATTATAGATCCAGACATCTCTCATGAGAAGCTGTATATCAAATTATTCCAGTCCTCTGTTTTTGGTTTGTTTTTCTTTTTCTCCTCTATCTGTGGTTGAAAAGCACTACTGCTGGAACCAGAAAGAAGTCAGAAAGATTCACCAGATTAGAATATGCGCCTGCCAGCTCCCCCTAATTTCTTGGGAACGGATTGATGAAACCTCAGATTAGCTGCCTAAAGGCTACAATCTTAATTAGTCATCCATCTGCTGTCAAACTGTCCCAGAGAGAAATGCCTAGATGAAGAGTCATAGAATGGTTTGGATTGAAAGGCATCTTAAAGATCATCCAGTGCCATGCCCCCTGCCTTGGGCAGGGACACCTTTCACTAAACCAGGTTGCTCAAAGCCCGATTCAGCCTGGCCTTGAACACTACCAGAGATGGGGCATCCACAGCTTCTCTCTGCACCCTGTGCCAAGGCCTCACCACCCTCACAGTAAAGAATTTCTTCCTTATATCTGATCTAAACTTATCCTTTTTCAGTTTAAAGCCATTCCTCCATATCCTATCACTACATTCCCTTTCAAAAATCCCTGTCCAACTCTCCTGCAGGCTCCCTTTAGGTACTGAAACGTGCTATATGGTGTCCCCAGAGCCTTCTCTTCTCCAGGCTGAACAGCCCCAGCTCTCTCACAGTCTTTGCAGGACTGGTGTTCCAGCCCTCCGATCCTTTCTTCCTGTCTTGAAATAGTATTTTACAACAGGAAGAATTGCTTCTTCAATATTCTTACTGTTTTTGGGGAATTTTTTGTGGGTTTTGTTGTTGTTGGGCTTTTTTGCTTGGATGGTTTGGGTTTTTGTTTTTTTTTCTCCCCCACAGGGAATGTTTTTTAGATGGCTTAGCAGGTCAAGATTAATGCCAAACCTGAGGACTGTAATGCAGTACCAATACGTAGGTGAGGAGAATCTAAGATACTTTTTGTCTCTCTAACATTACTGACCTTCTCATGCCATGCCCAGCAGGTAGATGTGAAAGATCTGTGAAGAGATATTTATTTGGCTGATACCAATTCCTATTTTAATTCTGGGATTCTCCTTAATGAAAACATATAGTTTTCAGTTTGATTGTTATATAAAAGAATGGGTCTCAACAAAGGAGTATGTCATACATTACAAATAAGACACCTGCTGTTACTTTTTTCTAATATTTTTTTTTTCTTTTGCTAGAGGTTTTTGAAAAAAAAAAACCTAACAGTAACTTTAAAGCTATGGGAGACTTTGTAACTTCAGAAACAGGAAGATAAACTTTGAGGTTATGATAAGGCTGCAGAACACAGCAGAGAGGTTGAGAAGACAGTGAATATATTCCACAGCCTGAAGGCAGGATTGACACTAAACCTTCTACACTTCGCCTGTGAGTTCCCTGGGCAAAGCCTGTCTTTCTTTGTGTTCTGTAGTGATTTGGACAACACCAGAGGAAACCTAACAGGACTGGGACTGTTTGTGATCTTGTAATAGGCAAGATCAGTAGCAAACCACATAGATATCTCCGATTCAACAACATCATGGTTATCTTGTCCTGGATGAAACACAGAACAATTTTGATTAATATATGGAACTTTATATGAAAAAAGTCCATCAATATGCATAGAAGGCGCAGACGTATAAAAACCTTTTCTTTCATTCTGGCAGTTTGATATTTTCAGGAAAACATTATCTGGCCCTTTTTTCATGTTTTCATAAAGCTTTTAAATACAAGACTCCAGAGATTTGTAATCATATTTTAATTCATCATATCCTTTCCGTAGCTTTCAAGAAGCTTTTTTCGTCTTTAACTTCTTAGTTTGGTTTCTCCATTTGCAAAATGTAGATAACCCTGTTAGCAGGGGTGATGTGGGGGTAAAATCCAGTAATCCATTAATGATTTTGGGGTTTTTCTATTAAGGTTGTGAGAGCCTTGTAAGCAGTGAGATGTCAAGAAATATTAAACTTTCTGCTGCAAACATACCTGCTTTTTTCTGTGTGTGTGTTTCATTAGTGAGCACTCGAAGATGACCTTAGTGTTGCTGGTGGCACCCTTTCAGTCCTGTTGAAAACAACTGTTGAATGACTCACTGTTTTAGGAATATGGAAACCTTCCCAGAGAGCATTTACACTCTACTGTCTTAGGCTTCAGGAGATGGAGCTGATCACAGAGGCTGTGAGAGGTGACTGAATGTACTTATAATGGGTGGACTATTCTCCCCTGCTTTGGAACACCTGCTGATCATTTTAAAAATAAATTAAAAAAAAAAAAGCCTGTTGGCTGTGCCTGGTAGGAAGCAAATACAGGTTGTTTTTGTGACACTGATGATGTATCTTTAGGGGATAACAGAGGCCAATTGCTTGACTTCAAGAAAAATTTTTACAGTGGAGTGATGACACAGACATAGTGTTGATCTAGAATATTCCTTATTTCTTTTTCCCTGTTCTCTCTTTACTCCTTTAGGAATGGCACTAAGCCTTACAATTCAAATCCAAACTCCAAGACTGTTAAAATGCAAATTAAGATGTAGAATTTTCACGCAGGATGCTTCCAAAACTGGCATCTCCTCCTTGCCCTGGCCAGGTTCTTTTTTTCTATTTGTTTCTTCAGGGAAATTTATAAGCCCACGTTTTTGCCATGGCATGCTGTCACTTTGGAAATTAGTATGATTTCATATACCTGAAAATTATGGCTTCAGATTAAGAGGAAACAGATTGCCAAGCAAACAGAACCTTTTGTGTTGGAAACAGATGAGTGAAACGTGAACTGAGGATGCAGAATCCAGTCTGTGGTGGGAATTTTCCCAGAACTGGAAAGGCAGGAACTCAGGATATGGTCTCCAGGTCTGTTTCTGATACAGTCCTGAGGATGATGGATACGGCAGGCCATGCCACAGTCATCTATTGTCTGCAAGTTTATTTAGAGGAAAAAAAGGAAGTGAAACAGATATAAGCGATATATGATATTTTCCTTTCAAAATGAAAAATATTTGAGATTACTGGGTTTTGATTTCTTACATTAATTGCCATTTTGCTTTCTATACTCTCCTCTTCTTTTTTTTTCTCCCCTCCCTAGCTGAAAGTCTTTAGTAATTTTGTCAGAAGAAAAACTTTGACATAAATGACAGAAGTGCTCACATCTGCATGCAAATGAAGGTAGTGAGAGTCAGTTGGTCTGGAAATGAACAAAACATCTCACCTGGAATAAACGCAAATTAACTTTTGCATTTATTATTATTTAAACCACTTTAACAACTGGTTTAAATGCCAACATTAACTATTTTACTGCTTACCAAAAAATTAAAGAAAACTGAGATCATCAATGGAGGAAGGAGGAAAATTTGCATTAGCTCTTATCTTCATGAAGCCAGTGCAAAGTACCTGTAGATCTGAGTAGATAGCTTCCCTGAGTTTTTGTTTACGTTTCTTTGTGGAAAATGCAGGAAGAGAAGGGAAAAATGCTAGAGGAGAATGGCGGATCCTTTGGACTGACTAATTAGTAGTTGACACTAAGAGTCTGAACATAGAATCCAAGCTCAGCAGAGAAGCCAAAACCCTAAATTCTGCTAAGAGTTAAGGATACGGAAAGTACATCTTTCAGCTGAGTTTGAACACTGGAAAACAGAACCAAAAATCACATATTTAGCTGTAGCAGCACTTTAAGTGAGTGGGTTGAAGGAAAAGGTGGACTTGAATGATAAAAATTATTTCCAAAGCTGGCAAGTTAGAGTATGTTGTGTTTCTTCTAAGATATTCCTGCCACATGCAAGTTACCACTGCCTGGACGAGACACTGGGGTAAAAAGGCTGGAGTGGAGAAGATCTCAGCCATGCTTTGCCTTACAGTGAAAGAATTACAATAATTGTGGTTTGTGAAAAAGAAATAAGCTCAAATAATGATCTGAATGCCCTTATTAAGCTTTGTTGTTATGATACACCTCTTTACAATGGTTTTGGTTGCCTCCTGGGTCACTATTTTGTTAATTAATCATCTTTTAGTTGGTTTTTACTGTTGTTGTTATTATTATTATTGTGGCTGCAAAACTTTGAAATATAACACAATGAAGACTAATGAGCTGTTGTGAATAGGTATGAAGGTTACTTGGTTTAAATAATATTTGAAAGAGTGAATTTGGCTCATGAGCTGCTATGACCTGGATTTTCACTAGATAGGGTTCATTTTAAGGTAGCATGAGAGCTGAATGTTTTGTTTAATGCTGGCAAGATACTTATTTTAATTTGCAAGAACCACCTCACTGCACTGCGAGAGAAAACTGTTATAGTTATGATCAATGTTTTTATTTTTAAACTTTATATATACATAATAGCCATGTGTTTATGTGCATTTAGAAGTTAAAATGTTATTTCTATTGTAAAAATTGGATTTGTGAAAAAAAAAAATAAATTCCAGTAGGCCATGAAAAAATAGTACCCAGCAAAGAGCATCAAACACACGTCAAGGACATGTTCTTGGATGAACTTTGTCTGTGCTCGTTGATCTTATGTTGTGAAATGTTCTGGCAATTTGTGAAGCAGAGAACAGACAAGTTTCCTGTAGTCCTAGGAGGTGTCAGGGCTATTGGACCACAGCATTTCTTCTAATTACAGCTGAACACGTTGGTGCCTTGTGGTTAATGTGACTTAAAAAGGAGAAAATACATATGCCAAGTCTTTCTGCATAATCATTAGACTGCTGTATGAAGACAGAATTATTTATAAGAACATGCCATGTCACTGAAGTTATCAAAGGTCTTTGTTAGGGGTTGGGTTTGGTTTGTTTTTCTTTTTTTTTCTTTTTTTTTTTTCTAAAATGCTGCCAGGAAAAGAGATGTTCTGGTACATGGAGAATGAGGCATTGCATCAAAAGTATTTAAGTGTGAGTAGTGGCAGTGAATATTGCCAAGAGCGGTGAGTTATCTGGAACACTTGCTTTTTAAAATAGCACCTTTTCCCACACACCTCAAGAGAGTTGTACTCAAGAAAAATCCTGTGGTCCCACTTGTCTGTTTTACAAAAATCCCAGAATCCTGCCCTGAGTTTCCCTTACTTCTGATTAGGATTTAAGAGATTGCACAGGCTGCACTGCACAGCATCTCCTTGATCATAACCTTGCCATGCCAACCCTAAAAACTGCAGTGGGAAACTGTGGTTCCTATGGAGTAATTTGTATTGAAAAGATATTTTTGTGGGCTCAGATCTGCAGACTGATGCATGCCATGAAGCAAAGCCAGGGTTTGGCTCTTTCCCACCACCTGACAGTGAGGTTTGGGTGAAATAGGGACCCTTCTTACCCTGCATGAGGCTTAAGTGAAGATAGGCTGCTCTTTGCAGCTTCCCTTGGATTCAGTGAGGAATACAGGTAATCCTTTGAAATCAGCAGGAGAGCTGATGGAAGGATGTGCAACTCATCAGGATCTGGGGAGAGAGGGGCAACAGAATCAGGTCAATCAGTGGCATTTTTAGCAGTGGAGCCTAAAGGGCTTTTGAGGCACAATTCCTTTTTTGGGTCTGCAGCTGGCTTGGCTTGGTCTCAGCTGGAAAATGTAGGGATGGATCTCATATTAGGACTTGTCCTTGGAGGAAATGATTTTAAAAATAAGTGAAGGTATGATGACAGTTCAGAATCATTATTCCATAACAAATTTCACATAGATGCTTGGCTTACATTTTATCTCATGCTAGTTTTGGATATAGAGTAAATTAAATAGTGTGGAGGCAGGTTTACTGTGCAATAAGAATGTCCATATGGTGAGCTACAGCCAAGCTATTAGTTACAGCCATTTCCTAATATTAGACAGGCTCTTCCAGGTGTTTATACAACTCCTCTCCTGAGAATGACAAAGCACATGGATCACTGGAGCTGTCAATCAGACCCTTTCATTCTATTAATTTCTGGTGTTACTAAAAATGTTTTCTTTTTTGATTGTGAATTGAATGTGATGAGCTAAAAGCCATGACGAAACACATGGTCTGAATCTTCAAGCTGCTCAAACACCCATTTAGGAAGAAGATTTCCTCTCATTGCAACTTATGTGCGTAACATTCATCCTGAAAATGGCACATCAGAAGTTTAGGTAGATAAAGAACTTGTTTATACTGCAGGTCTAAAACATATGAGAAATTGAAGCTTATAATGTAATCACAAGTAACTGTAGCTGATGGCAAAACCATTTACTCTTAAATGGCAGCCCAGAATATGTATCAGAGAAAAAGATTGTGGTCTTTTTCCCATCAGAAACACATCAAAACAAACTTTTCATGTTGCTTCTAAACACCTTTCAAAAATTATTTTGAAGAGCGAGATGAGAGAGATTAAACCTATTTTTCTGTTTCTTTTTTCAAGGAAAAAAATGCCTAAAGAAAAAGGGATTTTTCATTTTCTCCCTCACCACTAATTTCTATTTCAGACTTTTGCTTTCTTCAGTCTTTCCTTTAAAAAAGAAAGACAAATGAGTGGAAAGGAATAAAATATCATAAATACCACATGAAAAATTGTAATGTTTGCATTTCTGCAAAGTATGTTTGAAGAACATTTTCAGAGGAAATGCAGTGGTATCATTTTCTTTTGACCTGTGGTCTCAACTGATGTTGAAGTGTTGAATTCTTCATTCAAAAACTGGAAGAATTAATCAAAATAGCTTCGCTTCATGTAACATGTGGAACTCACACATTTCAGCCCGTCAATTTTTCAGTTCTGGTAGCTTGCTATATGAGGCTTTGTGTATATGCAAAATTTCCTAACTGGTACATGTTGGCCAAGTATGTGTAGTGGCTTTTTGTATGCATTTGTACAGTTCTAAAAGTTTCAAATTTGGATATCAAAATTAGTTTCTTCTTGCTTGTAGTACTGAAAATATCCTGAGCTGATCCAATGTATGGGAACTATTTACCTGTGAGTCCTGGAAAATGGCAACTGAGTGATTATCTATTACTTTCTGTGACATTCACCTTTTTTCTTTAAGGGGAACAACTTGCAAACATCTTATGAGCAGGGGCTCCACAAAAGTGAATAGCTCCCAGTTTCAGGAAGGTCTTTGATTCTTCTTTGCTGTAAAATAGTAGTTTGAGGTTACATCAAGGCAAATTTAATACCAAAATGAATTTTGTAGTGGTAGATACAAGCTACTTTTGGCTGCAAGGACAAAGTTCTTTAGATACTCAAATGGAATTTAATTGTCCAGAAACCTTTGCATACCTTGGTCTTTAGAGACCGGAATTCATACAAATTCTATGCATCAGTCTCTGGTGCAGTCTTGCCTTGAGATCCTCTTCTCTAGATCCTTAATAAGTTGACCTGCATATAGTAGAAATACTGAGGATGAAAATAAAGAGTCATAACAAGTATAATAAACACCCATGATACTACAGCATGAGAGAGAAGACGTGAAGTTTCTGGCTGTATGAAAAGATGGATTTTGATAACGGAGATCAAGAATGTCCTAGTCCCTAGGGCATCTTACATGATGAGAATAGCAACTAAAGACCTGTATTTAGGAACCTGACAGATTCCTGAGATGTAGCTCAGTAATTATTTTGCATGTTATTGCATGGTCAGATTCTTAAAAATGTATCTGATGTTGGATACTAGAAATGCCAGCTGTCATGTTGCAATAATAGCTGTAATTAACTGTCAGTCATAGTTGGCTGTATATAATTTGTCTACTGACCTCAGAACAGTTTAGGAAGATCACCAGTGTAACTGTCCCAACTGGGAAACTGTCCTTTTTTTAAGGCAGCCAGATTCTGTAGCTTTTTGCTGTAGTTCTTAACTTGCACAGTTTGATTTCAGCTTTTCTTTCTGCCACAAAAATTTTTCTGCCCATCTCTCCTTACCCCCTTAAGAGTGACTTCAGTTCCTTTTGACCCTCAGTGCCATTTTTATCTGCTTCTCAGCTCCACGATTAAGCTACTTTTACCTCTTACAGTATCCAGGCTTAAATAATACAAAGTCTGAAGTCTGTGGTCAAACAAGCAATGTTTAGGCCTGGGTAAGAACCCTTGCACAGATGTGAGTGCCTTCTTAATTGATATCTGAGAGGATGAAATGGGATTGTTGGGGTTTTAGGACCTTTTTTTTGTCTTTCTCTTTTCCTCTTAAAGAATTTTTCCCCATGCTAAGGGACAAATTGCTGGGTGCTTACAAGAGACAAAAGACCTGGCCACAGCGGGAGGGATCCAGCTGTCTCTTTTACCTGGGGTTTTTCTCAGGTGGGGGCGGAGATGCCACAAGGTTTGAACTGAGAAAAAAGGTTGGGTACAGTGCCTGAGGCTCTTTGTTCTTCCGGCGTTTGGAGGGGAGGGAGAGGCTGCAGTCACTGTAAGGAGAACTCACCGTCACTGCGGGGTCCTGCCTTCTGCTGCCTTCCTTCTACCGTGAGTGGAGTTTGCTCACTGGAGCAGCCGTTTGCACTGGGACCCTATTTAACACCCTACCTCACTAAAAGAGGGACCCTTTCACCATCTGCTTGGGTGCCTCAGGG